>PVLA01004742.1:0-167035 GCA_004027455.1 Hydrochoerus hydrochaeris
AATCTTTCCACTCATTTGGTATAATCCAACCCTGTGTCATGGAATCTAGGACAGCAAGGGTGAAGGTAGCTGTGGGACCATATTGGGTAACTGCTGTTTTTAATTCTTTTAGAGCAGCTATTGTGAAAGGTGCATGGGCCCTGATAACCTGTGGGGCAGGTGGCGCGGCGCCATCTTGTGCCTCACCATTATGTGGGGCACCATTTTGTGGGGGCAGGGTTGTTTCCGTTACTGGAAACAACATGGCGGGGGCGCCCTGTAGTGGGCCGGGCGTAGGCGCCATTTTAGGCACGGCGCTTGGGGGGTCTATGTCTAAGGATTGGAGTTGTAAGATGAGCTGTTGTTTTTTTTTGTTTAAGTTGTAGTTGTAAGTCTTGAATTTCGGCTTTTAAATTTGAAAAGGCAGAGGATGGATTAGGCGGTTCTTGGGGGGCGGATGAGAGTTTATTAGGTAGTACAGGGGCTGCAAAAGGTGGATCGTGATATTGAGCGGCCTCTTCCGCTAATTGTGACCAATCAACCTCCTGGGAATCGGAAAGGTCAGGATACATAGGCTGATATGGAGGAGGGCGCGTGGCGGTGCCATTTTGAGTAGCGGGCAGGGCAGTGCCATTTTGAATATCAGGCAGAGCAGTGCCATTTTGAATATCGGGCAGGGCAGCGCCATTTTTGGAGTCCTCGCGTCCTCCAGAAAGAGAAGGTGGCAGTAAATTGCCATCTTGTAGTGGCTCTGGGATATCAAGGATCACAGAACTAGGGTGACTGGGCACACTGGATGTGTCTGATGGTGGCTTTGGGGAAGGATTGCAGGAGGAGCATAATGCAGCCTCACCCTGAGTTAGTGTCTCATCAATTTTGGGGTCTGTATGACGTTGAGTCAGTAATTCAGAAATTAGAGTCCAATATGAAAAGGAAATTACTGGTACCTTCTCAGGACCAAAAGTTTTATAATAATCTTTAAGAGCATCACCTACTCTTTCCCATCGTTTAGTATCAATGGAGCCCTCCAGAGGGAACCAGAGGCACACCTTATGTATAAACTGAAAATACTGCAATAAATCTTTAGTTTTAACCTTTATCCCTCTCGCTTTGAGGGCCTTACTAAGCCGGCAACGAACAATTCGTGTTCACTTAACGCTTGACCCATGCCGATTACGTTCACTTACCGTGATTCGGACGAGATGTCAGGCAGTCGTCTGTACAGGTCACAGGGATGGAGTCCCCCCAGCTACCATGGCCACGGCTTTTCCTCTGTGAACGATCCTTCGTTGACCTCCTCGTATTGGGGCCTCACGCTGGGCGTCACTTGATCCGGCCTGTGGACCAATGCGTGGGTTTTCCCCTAGAGGAAGGAAAACGGGGCGGGGGCAGGGTGAAGAGAGAGAGACGGAGGCAAGTTGAAGTTTCCCAATCAAACCTCGTTTATTGAACAATGTTCCTGGCTTATAAAGAAGCAGGGGCAGGAAGTTACGGATGGGTCGCTGTCATTTCCTGGGTGGGGCGAGAGGATCCTGGGAAATGCAGGCCAATGCACTGGACGCCCACAGGAGGGAGAGATGGAGTGGCAGCCATGAAGCTATCATGCTGCTCCCTACAAGTTCCAACACTCATTCATGATAAGAACCTTACGGAAAATTGGAAGAGATGGTCTTTACCTCAATATGATAAAGGCCATCTACAACAAACTAACATCCAGCCTCATATTAAATGGCCAAAAACTGAAAGTCTTTACCTTAAAATCAGGTACAAGACAAGGATATCCCTTATCAACTGCTCCTACTCAACATAGTACTGGAAATACCAGTCAGAGCAATTAGACAAGAGAGAAAAAATAAAAGGAGTAAAGATAGGAAAAGTGGAAGTTAAATTATCATTATTTGGGCTGGGGATTTTGCTCTGTGGCATAAGAGCCTGCCTTGCAAGCATGTAGTCATGAGTTCAATCCACAGTACTCAAAAAAAAATTATTATTTGCAGATGACATGGTACTTTACATAGAAGTCCCCCAAAACTCCTTTGAAAGACTCCTAGATATGATAAATAAATTCGGCAATGTTGCTGGATACAAAGTCAATACTCAAAAATCCATAGCATTCCTATACACTAACAACAAAATCACTGAGAGAGAAAAAAGAGAAGCCACACCCTTCACACTAGCATCCAAAAAAAAAAAAAACAAAATAGTTAGGAGTTCATCTAATGGAAGAAGTAAAAGAGCTATAGAGGGAAAATTATAATACCCTGAAAAAAGAAATAAAAGTGGACCTCAGAAAATGGAAAGAAATACTGTGTTCATGGATAGGAAGAATAAATATTGTGAAAATGGCCATTCTCCCAAAATTGTTATACATATTCAAAGCAGTCCCAATGAAAATACCACTAACATATCTCACAGATCTAGAGAAATCACTCCTAAAATTTATCTTGAACCAGAAGAGACTTAGAATATTTCTAAGCAGCAAAGGCAATGTAAGAGGAATCACAATCCCTAACTTGAAATTATACTACAAAGTTACTGTATTAAAATCAACATGGAACTGGAATGAAAACAGATCTGAAGATCAATGGAAAAGATTAGACAATACAACCACAGCTACAAATACATTCAAACACCTTATCTTTCATAAAGGGGCCAAATATTTTCACTGGAAGAATGCTAGTCTCTTCAATAAATAGTGCAGGAAAAATTGGCTATCCATATGCCAAAAATTAAAACTAGACCCATGGCTATCACCACGTACTAAACTAAAATCTAGATGGATCAAAGATCTAAACATTAAAACAGAAATGCTAATTGTGTTGGAAGACAAAGTAGGTAAAAATCTTGAAGACATAGGGGTAGATAGAGAATTCATGAGCAAGAATCAAACCACATGGGAAATACTTCCCCTAATCAATAACTGGGATCAGGTCTTATTAAAGAGTTTCTGCATGTTGAAAGAAATCTCCAGCATAGTGAAAAGAAACCCCACTACTTGGGAAAAAATCCTAGTCAACTGTCCCTCAGACAAAGGACTTCTGTCTAGAACATATAAAGAATTAAAAAATTCAAAGACTGAATCAAAAAAATGGGCATTGCGATGAAAACACAGTTCTCAGAAGAAGAAGAACAAATGGCAAATAAATACATGAAAAAATGTTCATCATCATTAGTCATTAGAGAAATGCAAATGGAAACTACACTGAGATTCCATCTCACTCCAAAAAGAATGGCCAGGATCAAGAAAACTACCAACAACAAATTCTGGAGAGGCTATGGGGAAAAAGGAACTCTTCTGCACTATTGGTGGGAATGTAGACTGGTGCATCCACTGTGGAGGTCAGTCTGGAGATTAGTCAAAAAGCTGGGATTGAAAGTCCCATTTGACTCAGCCATTCCACTCCTGGGCATATACCCAGAAGAACCGAAAACATCATTACACAGTGATATATTTACACCCATGTTTATAGCAACACAATTTGTGATAGCTAGAACTTGTAAACAACTGAAGTGCCCATCAACTGAGGAATGGATAGAAAAGTTGTGGTATTTTTTCAGTGGAGTACTACTCAGCTATAAAGAATGATCACATTGAGATATTTATAAATAAATAGATGCAACTAGAGACCATACACATAAGCAAAATAAATCAAACTCACATGCATTATGTATAGTTTCCCTAGTGTAAGAAATGGTAAAAGTACATATGATTTTTTGATAATCATGGTTCCCCAATATATTGTTTTGAAATCTTATGTTTTCATTCATTAGTTGGAATGGATTTACTCTGTTTTGTTTGATTTTATTATGTGTGATTGTATGAACAGCTTTTTTGAAGAAAATGAGACATTATGGCAGCCATTGAAGATTTAATATCATCTTGCTTTGAAGTCCTTACATGCTTTTGTTCTTCTATTTCCATTGGTTCTATCATGTGGTATTTTATTGGATTTTAATACGTGTGACATTATAAATAAATTATTTTATGGAAAATGAGATATTATAGTAGCCATTATTCATTTTCTGTTATTTGGTTCAGAATGCCCTGTAATACTTTCATTCCCTTGAATGAATTTGTATGATTTTGTTAAGTTTGATATTATTGTGTGTGAAGCTATGCTCAACTATTTCAAAGAAAGAGACACTATGGTAGCTACTGTTAATATCTGTTTGTCTTGTTGTGAAGTGCTGTGTTGCTTACATTGTTCTTTTCTGATCTGCTTTGTTCTGTCCTCTTATGTTTTATTCTCTGTCAAATAAAATAAAATTTTTTTAAAAAGTTTAAAAAGATGGCTCTGCTGGTTACATGGTGAGGGATCACAAGATGGCAAATGGTCATCATGTGACCTGAAACAAGATGGCAGCTGCTGAATGCATGATGAGGAATTGCAAGATGGCAGCCATTTACTCTGTGACCTGTTACAAGATGGAAGTGGAATGTCCAGTGGAAGAAAATTGCAAGATGGTGGCTGCCCTCCATGTGAGCTGCAGCAAGATGGCTGCTGAGAACCATGTGGTATGGGATCACAAGTAGGCAGCTGAATACTAAGTGGACTGCCAAGTGTCTGAAATGCCCAAGACTGAGTGTGGTGAGCCAGTGGGGAGAATGGTGATGCAAGACCAGGGGAGAAAACAGAGGAGATGTCTGACAAAAAAAATCACTCAGGTGGAGGGGATTGAGAAATCTAAACTTAGGGAGAGGAATTAAGGGAGGTTTTAGAGGCCATCACAGGAGAGGAAAGGGGAGAGGATGATGGAGGGGGCTCAGAAACCTCTGGCTGATAAGACCATGAGGATTTGGGCTTGGGGATATGGAGGAGTGGTAGTAAAGACAGGCACATCTTCTAAGGGCTCTTGTGAGGAGAAGGGAGAAATCCTGGTATAGTAGAGTAAGCCAGAAATACTTGGTCTATATGACTGAATGAGAGAAGAATACATCCTCAAAATGAGAAAGGCCTGCATATAAGGGTTTTCTGCCAACTTGCCACCATTGTGACAAAAGTATAAATAAAAGATCAGTGTTTTTTGTTTTTATAACTTTCTTGAGGCCAAAGGCACCAAGGTTATGAGCCAGGCACCCCAGAGGGGCTTTTGGGGGGCCAGGAAATGGTACTCCCCATAGAGACCAAATTAGAGTTGAGCCAAGAGAATGACTTTGCCTAAGGACATAAAAGCTTTAGCTCCCCCACCAGGGACTGTGAAAGCTGCCCTGGGTCACACTTATCAAAAGAAGTTGTCACCTGTTTTGAAAATGTGACAAGGAAGGTCCCAACATCCATTCTTATCAGCCATCATTGAGACTGTGTGTTGGAGTCCCAGAGAACAAGAGGGCAATAGTTTTTCCTCAGCCTGTCCTGCACAAGGAATGTGAAAACTGCTACCTTTGTCCAGGGATGGAAAGGGATAGGTTTTCTGATGCAACCTTGCAAAATTTTAAGGGTGAAATCAGTTTTGCCTCAGTTATGCAAGGAACATGAAAACTGTTATCCACTGAGAAACTAAAACAGAAAACCTCAGAAAAGTAGATCACTTGTGATGAATGAGGTGGGTTTGTATTGGATACAGGCTAGTTGTGGCAAATAAGCATGTCCCAGAGGAAGGAGAAGTGGTTCTTAGGCAGGGGAGCTTGAACTTGGAGTGACTCCAAGGAGCCCACTCTGCCAATCCAAGTCACAAGGCACCAAAATGTTAGTTTTCTAGCACAATAGAGAAGCAGAATATAAGAAAAAGTGAAAGTGGTCTATTTATTTATATTATTACTATTATTATTATTATTATTTTTGGTACTGGGGATCAAAAAAGGATGTTGTAATTGGGAAAGAAGGAGAAAGTGGCTGTCAAGGTAAATGCTACCAATTTGGCTTTCCATCATGTTAGATTGCTGCCATAATATCCTGTAGGGCAGAACTCTTTCAGGCAGTTTCATTCCCCTGTATCAATATGATAGATTACCCAACTCTATTTTATGTCCTCTCTCTAGCTAGCTACCTCACTCATAATCTAACTGCAGCACTGTATTTTCCACATTCTTCTAACTCAGACATATTGATATCGGGAAATAAAACTCCCATCTGACTTGATGTCCAGTACAAGTTTGTGTTCTCTAAAATCAAAGAATGAATTTTAGGAACAACAGAGGCTAAGAGCAGAATACATTTATTGAGAAAAAAAAAAAACCTGTCTGGGAGAGAGACAGAAGGGGTCTGCCAAAGACTGTCTTTTCTAGGGACTTTTATAGAGCAAAATCATGAGGTAAGATAGGGAAAACACTGGAACTGGTAAAACAGATGGGTATGAGGTGAGACAGAACTACAGTCAACCAATAAGATAAATGGCACAGGTAAAATTGATTAAATCAAGGACAAATGAGGAAGTGAGTCAAGTAGCAAGAAGTCATGCTTAAGGAGCAGTGACTCTTTCTGTAGGGAGGTTTAGATAGTGACTCCTAGCTTACTCAAAGTTATCCATACCTATTTAGAATATCAGTCCCAGATGTTTATACATAGGGTGTGTTGCAATTGTTTTTCCTTCTGTTTTGAAATCTGGTCTGCAGCAGAGGTGTTTGTCTCCTCCAGTGTTGCAAGATATCTGGTCTTCTACACTGGCTCCTTTGAGGGCCCAAACCTGTCTGACTGCCTATAATATTTCTAACTAACTCAGCTGCCTGTAACACCATGTCTGGATGATAATGGTCTAAAACTGTCATCAGGGCTTAACCTTTGTTGTATACTAGAAACGGGGCAGAATAGCTTTCCTTTTTGTATGAATTAATCTATGTCCAATTTTCAGGCAATGAGAAGTGCAGAGACATTTCTTGCATCTGTCTTAACTCATTTATGCCAAACATTACAATTTTTTAAGAATTTTTCATGAAATTCATATTTGTTACCTAAGAAAATTCAATGAACAAGAAATTGAAGAGAAAATATTTTATTATGTTCTATTGTAATGGGCCCTGGCTTATGTGTGTATTTTTGCGAAAGAGCACTAGGCAATGAAGGGTTAATTGCCTTCAACTCATAGTGTTTTACATTTTGGGATGACATATTGTGGGTCTTCTATCCATGACTGACTATTCATATTTAAATCTTGAACAGTAAAAAGCTGTTTGGAAGCTGTGAGTATGTGGTTAGGTCTGAAAGACTGTTTTTCATGTCTAGCATGCTCAAGGCTCTGGATTCTATTCTCAGAATGAAAAAAAGATAATGTAGGGAAAGGTAGCTTCTAGGAAGTGAAAAAATAGGTTTTATTAAAAATTAATGGAGTAAGTCTTAATTAAAGCAATTTCTGCCTCTACAAGTAGACTCCATGGTTAAACCAATTAGAAAGCCAAGAGACAAACTACACCTAGAGAGGCACCAGATAACAATTACCATAAGAATTTATCTGAAAAAATTAACTCATGGAAGAAGATCAGTGAAACCATTCCCCTCACCTAATATAATACAAAGAAGAGGCAGCCACCTAAGTCTTCTAACTTAATATATAAAAGATACACACCTGTACATATATACTTATATGTATATTCTCACTTTGGCATCACTATACCTCTACACCAGATATACACATATCCTCTTTAATTTCTACCTCTAAACTGGCCTTCTCTGTGGCTCTCCTTCCCCATACTTATTCATCACAAAAGGGCATGAAGGACTCTAAAGACAAGAAAGAATGTAGATAGAGGAGCTCAGGTTTGGTTTAAAGACAGTCAGAGAAACAATCAAATGGCAAAAACTTCCAGGTGCCCACATTGGAGATGGCAGAAATCTCTAGACCTAAGTTAAAAAGAGCTGAGGACAAAAATCCACAGGTATTCATTTCTAATGCCCCTTACTCTTCCAGAGCAACTGTTTTCTCTTTTTATGTCCCTTTTCCAAATAAACCATCTTCATTTACATATTTATTTTCTTTATTTTAATTCTATCTCTTTAATGCATTACCGTTACCAAGTTTGCAATCACTGAAGTTGCATGTTCCAGACAATGAATGGTGCATACATTCCACCCTACACCAATAAGAAGACTATGATAACTAGTTTTCTCTTGTGAACAGGTTTGTCTACTAATTCACAGTCTCAGATCTTTTTCTTGGATATTTCATATTGAATGGAACACATCAATGCCATAGTTACAAATTAAAATTATCTGAAACTACTTAATAGAATTTGAGAACCAGCTGCTTGTGTTCAAGCTCCCACTTGGTTTAGGCCACTACTTTGAGATCCTAGGAAGCTGAGACTGCAAAAAGTCACACCACTATGTAGTGGTAATATAGGGGAATGAAACTCCTGACCTACTATGTCTGCGAGTTCGTGTTCTCTAGAATTGAAGAATGAATCTTAGGAACAATGGAGATTAAGAGTAGAATATATTTATTGAGAGAAAGCTTCTGTCTGAAGAGAGACAGAAGAGGTGCCAAGTGGGTTGCCAAGGACTCTGTCTTTTCCAGGGACTTTATAGAGCAAAACCATGGGTTCAAGTTGGGGGAAGACTGGGAGCTTACAAGGCAGATGAGCATAAGGTGGGACATAACTATAGTTAGCCAATAAGATCAATAGTTCAGGTAAAAGTGATTACATTAGGGACAAATGGGGAAGTGAGTCATGTAGAAAATGGGCATTCTTACAGAGCAGTGACTCTTTCCTAGGGGGATGGGAAGTATTTAGGGTATCAGTCCTCAGGATATGGGTGCATTTGTTTGGTCTTTTGTTGTGAGGCCTGGCCCACAGCGGGAGGCATCAGTACCATCCCCTCTCCCCAGTTGCCAGGTGTCTGCACTGACTCCATTGAGGACCTATCCCTATCTCACTGCCTATAATATTTTTAACTAACTCAGCTGCCTGCAACAGTGGCTATCATGTCTACCCTAGGGTTCTGGTCTCATACAATTTTGTTTCCATAGCACCATGTTGCTACCACACATAATGTATGTGCCCAATAAAGGTATATACTACACAAATTTTTATTTCATGGTGAAATTTTTCTTATTTATGTTTACCACATATGATTTAATATCAGGTTAGCAAAAGACAAATGATTTGTGCTCACAAGAAAAAGCAAAACCCTAGCTTATTCATATGAATATGTGGCAGGTTTTTTTCACTATATAATCTATATCTAGTAACCAGAGTAAGAGGTTTTGACTCTTCCTGTCAGTAATTATAATGCTAACCACACACCCCGATTTCCAGGTTTAAATAATGAAATTATACTTGATTCCTCTTTCTTTCTTTCTTTCTTTTTTTCTTTCTTTCTTTCTTTCTTTCTTTCTTTCTTTCTTTCTTTCTTTCTTTCTTTCTTCCTTTCTTTCTTTTTGTATCAGAGTTCAAACTCATGCCTCACACTTACCAGGCAGGTGCTTGAGCTAAATTGCCAACCATTATACTTGTTTCTTTAATGTGACATTTTAGCAATTCATAAAGCCTTCTGCCTATATTTACAGCTTCTAAAATCAATAGCTTTATGTATTAATGTTCATTATTAAGTCTTTCTTTCTTTCTGTGCTGGGTATTGAACTCAGGGCCTTGTACATGCTAAGGCAAGTCCTCTCCCTCTAAGCTGTACCTCCAACATCCAAGGTCCTCCATGAATACAATCCAGATTCAATAATTGTTAACATTTTATCTTATTTGATTTAATATCTTCACTTATGTGGGTTTTTTTTGGTTTTGTTTTTGTTTTTTCTTTTTCTTCTTTTATTTTTTTGTTTTGTTTTGTTTTATTTTGGTGCTGGGGATCTAACTCACAACCTCACACTTTCCAGGCAGGCACTTACTTGATACTGAACTAAAGCCCTGGCTTATGTGTGTATTTTTGTGTGGCTACTATGAGCTGGTGTGAAAGGGGAAATGGAAAGTTGTTTACTAGATATAGAGATATTTTTATGAAGATGAAAAAGTTCTGGAGACCATTATGCAACAATAATCATACAGTTAAATGCTACTAATTGAATGGTATCTTTAAAAATGGTTAAGTTGGTAAATTTGTACTACTTGTTTGCTACAGAAATTAAAAAATATTGGAGATTTTTAAAAAGATATCTAAAGTGCAGCATAGTATATAAATAGCTCTATGCCAAATACCTTCACTGGAAGAAAGACAGCCTCTTTAAATAATGGTGCTGGAAAACTGGCTTTCCAAATGATGAGGATTAAAACTAGACCTATATCTTTCTGTATGCACTAAACTAAAATCAAAGCAGATCAAATTTCTAAATACTAAAACAGAACATTAAATCTCCTGGAAGATACAATAAGTAGAATTCTTGAAGACACTAGTGTAGGCAAACACTGAGCAAAGCCCCAGTCACAAAGGAAACATCATAAAAAATCAGCAACTGGGATCACATCTTATTAAAAAGCTTTTGCACAGTAAGAAAAACCACCAATAGAGTGAAGAGAAAGCCTACAGTGTGGGAAAATTATTTTGTCAGTTTTTTCTTAGCCAAAGGATTAATATCTATAAAAAACACACACAAAAAAATCAGACCTCCCACATTTTAACACCTAATAAAAAAATGGGCATCTGGGGCCAGGGATTTAGTTCATGGTGTAAACTCCTGCCTGAAAAAAAAAGGCATCTGAGATTAATACACACTTCTCAGATGAAGAAGTAGAAACAGCAAAAAAAAAAAGAAAAATTATAAAAACAAATGTTCAACATCACTGGTCATTCAAGAAATGCAAATTAAAACAATACTAATATTCCATCTCACTCCAGAAAGAATGGTGATTATCAAGAAATCAACCAATAACAAATGTGGGAGATGCTGTGGGAAAAAGGAACCTTTCTCTACTGTTGGTTGGGAGTGTTGACTCGTGTAACCACTGTGGAAGTTGTTAGAGATTTCTGGTGTGAAAGAGAGGTGAAAAGTACAAAAAAAAAGAGAATAGGTGTATTGAGGACATGGAAAGGAGCACACAACCCATGGCAGTTGCACTCTTCCAATGGCCTTTGAAATTGCAGAAGGGGCATTCACTTGCCCAGCATCATTATTTTTTGCACTTGAAGCATGGTCCAGGAGGGGCTTGGGCAGCTCCACATTGCCTTGATTTACCTGTCTTAGAGCACCAAATGTCACTGCTAAAAGATCAGATTGTTATTTTTCCTCCTTTGGATTTTTATCTCTGTTGTTGGGCACATGAACAGCCATATTAAGAAGATCTCCCTGTGGGGTTTGAGGGCCAAGTTTAGCCTTTTGTATTTGGATCTGGCCCACAGTGGGAGGTATCTGTCTCATCCAAGGTCACAAGAAATCTGGTCCTCTGTGCTGGCTCCTATGAGACCATATCCCTATCTGACTTCATATAATATTTTTAACTGACTCAGCTGCCTATAACATTTTCCCTCTGAAGAAGTAACCCAAACTACCATGCAGGGTAATAGGTGATGACTGAACTGGCTTTTTCACAGGGAAGGGGGTCGAAATTGTTGAAGAGCAGTCAGGAATACTTTGTAGAACTTTTAACTGGTGGCCCTCAGTAGATAGCAGACATTTTCATCTTGGGTAGGTGGACAGCTTTAAGTGTAGAGGAGAAAAAGTGTAAGAATCAATTAAGTATGCAGGGACCAAATAATAGAACCAACAGGGTATTTATTTATTTATATTTTTAATTTTTTTGGTACCAGGGATCGAACTCACAACCTTACACTTGCCAGGCAGGCATTTAAGCCACTGAGTTAAATCCCTGTCCCCTCAACAGGGTATTTATGAGTATAGTTCTACTAATGGCTTCCCATTAGAAGCATAACAATAAGGTCCAGGGAATTTTGGAAACTGGCATGTCATTGATTTGTCATGCACACATTTAGTTTTTACAATTGTATAAGTACCCCCTGTGCTATTAGAATGTCAACTGCCATCTGATTTTGGAGGATGGCCTGTTTTATTAATTTTATCTTTTTATTTAGGAGACAGATCAGCTGCAGTGTCATTTAAGGCCTGTTGAGTATACTTAATTATGATCTCAGTATGCATCACATAATCTTTTTCTTGAAAAGATCTGGTGGGTCTCAGTGAAAGAAGTCTAAAAGGAATTTATAATTATCTCTAAATTTTAGCTGTTGAACATACAGAAGAAAAGACTGATAATAGTACAGTGTAGTAGAAGCAGTAAGCTTAAGATAGAACATTAAATGGAACTACTATTTTCTGTTAACCATGGGTGTTTTAGCATTTGAGATGACATTTTGTAACAAATGTCCTTTAATAGGATGTCACTGAAGAAATTTGTGACATTTTTTGAGATAGCTCAATATTTAAGCATCTCTAAGTATAGCGGCACATATATGACATATGCATTACATAAATTTTTATTTAAAAATTATCATTGGACTGGTGACCTCGTGTTGGTTTGGCTTGAATCTCCTGGATGGAGCACAAGAAAAATGCAGATGTCTGAATCTGAAAGAAAGTGTTTATCATCATAAACAATTCCAATTTTATGTTTGAAGGCATGAATATACCATAAGATCAGCAACAATGAATTGTCTTAGCCATATGAACATTAGCTGGTGGGGACTTCCCTAAGGCTATGGAGATTATTCGAGCATCCAATTAA
The DNA here is from genome assembly GCA_004027455.1 of Hydrochoerus hydrochaeris. NCBI lineage: Eukaryota > Metazoa > Chordata > Mammalia > Rodentia > Hydrochaeridae > Hydrochoerus > Hydrochoerus hydrochaeris. The sequence continues at coordinate 12,539 of PVLA01004742.1, forward strand.
TGAATAAAACTGGTTAAAGTTACAAGGCAGCCATTTTCTTACCCATTAATTGAAGTCTCGTCCAATCTCTCCACACTACAAGGAATTCTGTTTAACCAATTTTAGCATCATTTTGACTAGCTGGCAACTCAGGTGGAAGTATGCTTTTTAAATCTATAACCCAAATGAACCTTGATTAAATGATTAGAAAATGCAAAAAAAAATTAAAGAGAAAAGGTCAGTGGGGGGAAAGGAACTGTTTTCCATTTGTCTGCTCTGTAAACAGCTCTTTTTTTTTTTTTTTTTTTTTTTGGTGCCAGGGTCGAACTCATGACCTCACATTTGCCAAGCAGGCACTTATGCCACTGAGCTAAACCCCTGGCCCCTCTTCTTTTTTTATTTGAGCTTTGACATTTTTTCTTTTCTTTTGAATTTTCAGATCATTTAATGAAGGTTTATTTGGGTTATATATTAAAAAATCATGCTTCCACCTGGATTTGCAGCTGATCAAAATGATGCTGAAACTTGTTAAACAAAATCCCTTGGGATGAGGAGAGATTGGACAAGTCTTCAATTAATGGATAAGAAAATGGCTGCCTTGTAACTTTAACGAGTTTTATTCATTAATAGGATGCTCCAGTAATCTCCATAGCCTTATGGGAGACCCTCCCCCCCCAGCTAAAATTCATATGGTTAAGATAATCCATTGTTGCTAATCTTATGATATATTTATGCCTTCAAATGGAAAATTGGGATTGTTTATGATGATAAATTTTTTCTTTCAGATTTGGACATTTGCTTTTTTCTTGTGCTCCAGGCAGGAGACTCAGGTCAAACCAATGTGAGGTCTCCAGTCAAATGATAATTTTTTTTTACATTTTTTATTTTGAAGGTAGTAGAAACACAACAGAACAAGACAGAACAAAGCCAATTGAGACAGTGCAATGAATTTGGTACAGAACTTCACAGCAGGTTATCAGGATAACAGTAATAGGTACCATAGTATACCTCATTATCTTCACAATAGTTGTCTAGTCAATTAGGTATAGCAAAATCAAACCAAAGACAGAACATTATAAAACCAATCAAAAGAGAATATTGAATAAAGCAATTAATCATAATGAAACAAAACTGTAAACAACATTTACTTTCAAACAGAAGATAGAAGACTCCCCATATTTGCTATATTGCATATAGTCATCCTCCCAAGAGATGCTCAGACCTCTGTCCCCAGTTGCTAATGGGTTGGGATGTTTGATTCCAAGGCCATGCACCAGTAGACTCACAGGAGACACTAATGGGTCTCCTCCTGGGTCACACTGCAGGAAGGTGCTTACCAAGAAGGCTGGTGAATTGCTTCTTTGTGCAGCTGCCTGGGTTCCACCATGGCCATGACCAGATCTTGGGGGCTGCTCCCTGGTTCTCCTCCCCTGGCTCACACTGGAGGAAGGTGCTTATCAAGAGGGTGAGTGAATTGCTTCTTTGTGCAGCTGCCTGGGTTCCACTAAGAACCCCAGCCTTATCCAAAATAATAATTTTTAAACAAAAATTTATGTAATATCCATCAACAAAAGGACCAAAGAGCCAATAAGTTAGAATTATTATAACCTAAAAGCTGTTTCTAAACTTGTTAGTCCTAATGGTCATGCTTTCATTATACATGCTTTTGTAGATATACTTTGATTATACATGCTTTGATTAAAGTTTCTTCCTGTCAAAACAATGCCAAACCCCAAGGAATGATACAATAACAATAAAAACAATAACAAATATATTAAATTCCTTTGAGAGTCCTTTTACTGAGATCCAAACTAGATCTTTTCCAGAAAAAGGTTATATGATGCATATTGAGACCATAATTAACTACACTCAACTGGCCTTAAATGACACCACAGCTGAGCTCCCTCCTAAATAAAAAATGTAAAATTAATATAACAGTCCATCCTCCAAAATCAGATGGCAGTTGACATTCTAATAGCACAGGGGGTACTTATACAATTGTAAAAACTAAATGTGTGCATGACAAATCAATGACATGCCAGTTTCTAAAATTTCCTGGACCTTATTGTTATGCTTCTAATGGGAAGCCATTAGGAGAACTATACTCATAAATTCCCTGTTGATTCTATTATTTGGTCCCTGCATACTTAATTGATTCTTACACTTTTTCTCCTCTACACTTAAAGCTGTCCACCTACCCAAGATGAAAATGTCTGCTATCTACTGAGGGCCACCAGTTAAAAGTTCTACAAAGTATTCCTGACTGCTCTTCAACAATTTCGACCCCCTTCCCTGTGAAAAAGCCAGTTCAGTCATTACCTATTACCCTGCATGGTAGTTTGGGTTACTTCTTCAGAGGGAAAATGTTATAGGCAGCTGAGTCAGTTAAAAATATTATATGAAGTCAGATAGGGATATGGTCTCATAGGAGCCAGCACAGAGGACCACATTTCTTGTGACTTTGGATGAGACAGATACCTCCCACTGTGGGCCAGATCCAAATATATAAAAGGCTAAACTTGGCCCTCAAATCCCACAGGGAGATCTTCTTAGTATGGCTGTTCATGTGCCCAACAACAGAGATAAAAATCCAAAAGAGGAAAAATAACAATCTGATCTTTTAGCAGTGACATTTGGTGCTCTAAGACAGGTAAATCAAGGCAATGTGGAGCTGCCCAAGCCCCTCCTGGACCATGCTTCAAGTGCAAAAAAAAATGATGCTGGGCAAGTGAATGCCTCTTCTGCAATCTCAAGGGCCATTGGAAGAGTGATTGTCCTAGCTGCCAGAGACTAGGTAAGCCATCCTCTAACTCCTTACCCTCACAGGAGATTTCATCACCACTGGATCCATCACTGGCTTATCTACTTGTGCTTGCTGCTGAAGATTGATGGGGCTCGGGACTGACAGTCCCCATTAAGTTATCCTTCTCAGAGCCCCAATTCTCACTGGAGGTCTCAGGTAAGACATTCTCTGTACTTGTAGACACGGAAGCCATGTATAGTGTTCTTCCTGAGTTTTCAGGCCATTGTATTAAATCCTCTGTCTCTATAGTAGGTGCTGACAGCCAAACTACACAGCCTCTTCAAGCAGGCCCCACTCCATGCAGATTCCAAACTCTCTTTTTATTTTTAAATTTTTATTTATTTATTTATTTATTTATATTTGGTACCAGGGATTGAACTCACAACCCAGTGCTTGCCAGGGAGGCACTTGTGCCACTGAGCTAAATCCTGGCCCTCCAAACTCTCTTCTTGATCCATAGCTTTCTAGTAATTCCCACATGTCCCACACCACTTTTAGTAAGGACCATCTTCAAACACTTAACTTCTCCTTTACCTTCTACCCCCCCCCACAGCTCTCTTCCTCCAAAACATCCTCACAGTGCACCATAAAGCTGTCCCTTCCTCTCCCTTCTTTAGTGGATCCCATAGTTTGGGATACCTCCAACCCCATCCATGCTTCCTGTGCCATTCTTCTTTTATTTGTCTCAGGGATCCTTCAATTTTTCCTTACATTCTCTAATATACTATAGCTCCCAAACATTTACATGGACTTAAACTTATAATCAAGTGTCTTTTAGACAATGGTTTTCTTAAACCTACCCATTCATCCTACAATACTCCCATTTTCCCAGTACTCAAGCCTAAATAGTCCTATCATCTGCTACAGACCTTAGGGTAATTAATGATGCTGTTACCCCAATTCACCCAGTAATGCCAAACCCTTTTACTATGTTCTCTCATATTCTTCCCTCCACCACTCATTTTATAGTCCTAGACCTTAAAGATGCCTTTTTTAAGCATCTCTCTACACACTGATTGTCAGAATTACTTTGTGTTTATGTAGACTGACCAGACACTCTCAGCTCTCAACAACTTGCACCTGTCATCTCTGTGTTAGAACCTCTCCTCAGGCACACATAACACCCCCTTCCTTTCCTACTCATCAGTTTTGCAGACACACCCCTGGTCAGGACTGACAGATTTTATACACATGCCCTGCCACAAATCTTTAAAATATATTTTACTTTTGTCTGTACTTTTTAAAGATGGATAAAAGCCTTTCCCATAATCAGGGAGACTTCTGATGTAGTTACTAAAGTCCTATTACCAGAAATCATCCCAAGGTTTGGTGTACCTAAGAGTATTCAGTCAGATAATGGTCCAACCTTTATTTCTCAGATCCCTCAATAGGACTACAACCAAAGTGGAGTGGCCTATACCTGGCCTTCCTTGGAAGTTCAATAGTTAGCAAGTCACTGGACTACCATCCTCATTCCACATCACTCCTATCATCCTGAGTGCTCATCTCATCTTCTATCTCCCACCCATCTCTGTCTCACCAAGGCCCCACAGCCACAATTTTCAGGCCAGGTCATGTTTTGTTACCCTATTTGGTTCATGATCCTTTACATTCTATTAATTATTATTATTATTATTTTGCTGTAGGACTCTGGCAGTCTTTCCTAAAGACTCCCACATCATATGTAAAATTGTCATTATGCTCTTCTACATAACAATTGTCATAGTTTTCTCTACTCTCAGCTGTTTATTTAAACATGAGACCTATGCAGGTTTAGACTCTGATCTCCCTTATTGTGACACAGCCACGGCTCTCGCCATCCCTACTCTAATAATTTCCCAAACATGATTCAACTGTCAGACCTTATATTTCTCATGTTTTGTATTCCTTTGAGCTCACCCCCTGGACCAAAGAGAAGTCCTAACCACATTTTTAACTTTTACCCTTTCAGACAGGGGACTAATTACCTCTCATAACTCCAGCCCTCCCAACTCCAGCCTGATTTTTCAGATTCTTCCTCACTAAGGCCCTGATGGAACAACACATTCAAATCAAGGATACCTTTCCTTCTACCTCTCCTGGGTCCTTTGATTATGGTAGTGGCCTGCCTCCTCCTAACATCTCATTTTTTTTTTATTTCTCCAATCTAGGATGTAAGCATTCACCAATGATTAATTCCTTGTCCTGGCTGAAACACCTGGTACCAGCTTCTACATGGGCATCAACTGTGATCCCATCAATCCCCTAGACCCCAACACGACACCTCTGTCCAGCAGGACATAGTAAGATACAGTCTTCATCCTTTTCCTAACAATAAAATGATGGGAATGGAAGGTTCTTGCCCTAGTATAAATTACTGTACAATTATGGTTGTGGTGTAACGTGGTAGAAGGCCAAAGCACTAATGCTTACCACTTCCTGCTTCTTCTTCAGCCCTAATTGCAACTCCCCTTCCTGTTTGCATGCACAGAGAGTTCCATTCGGTTTCTCACACATCATCAGTATCCGCCCCCTGTGCCACTTCTGATCAGAGATCATATAGCTCTCTGCCTATCTTTAATCTGGTCAAAGGAGACAGCCCAACCACCATGGGTTATGTGCTCATTTCCTCATCCTCAATAAACCTGTTCATTTTGTACTCTATTGCACTAGAATACTCTAACAATTACAGGCTCCTAAAGTTTTAAGCACACTCTAGTTTTTAGAACAGTTTTGCATTTAGGGAAAGTTAAGAAAACAGTGTAGTTAACATATACACACTCAATATCCCCTATTATTAAAATTGTTATCAATTAGTATGGTATATTTACTACAGTTAATGAACTAATATTGAAATATATATATATATATATGTGTGTGTATATATATATATATATATACATACACATTTTTGGTATATATATATTTTAGTATGTATGTATGTTTTGGTATATATATATATATATATATATATATACATTTTTGGTACTGGGAATTATATTCAGGACCTTGCATTTGCCAGGTGCCATGTCACTGAGCTATATCCCTGGCCAATATGTAATTATGAACTAAAGTTCATAGTTCATTGAGATTTCCTCAATGTTTTTGCTTTTCTTTTCTTTCTTTTTTTTTTTTTTTTTTTTTTCTTTTTGAGACAGGGTCTCGCTATGCAGTTCAGGCTGGCCTTGAGTTCACTTTGTAGCCCAGGCTAGTCTCAAACTCACAATGATCCTCCTTGCTCAGCCTCCCAAGTGCTGGGATTACAGGCATAAGCCATCACATCCTGCTTGATTTTGTTTTTCTAATACTGGGCTACATCTCCAGGAGTGCCCCCATACCCAGTTTTTTTAGGCAAAATCAGGTTAACTAGCCCACGCTGGGCTTGAATGAACTTGCCATCCTCTTGTCTTAGCCTATCAAGTAGGTGAGCTTGCAAGCATGTACCTCAATACTCATTTTAGATTTCCTTAGTTTGTTTATTTGTTGGTTGGTTAGTTGGATTTTTTTAAATTTAAATTTTTTTTTGTTTTAAAGAGAATAAAACAAAACAGGACAGATCTAAGCAGATCAGAACAGAACAATATAAGCAACACAGCACTTCATAACAAGACAATTGGTTATTAACAACAGCTATAATAATGTCTCTTTCTTTGATTAGTTGGATTTTTTAAAAATATTTTTTGGTATAGATACTCAGACTAAGGACCTTGTGCTTGGCAGGCAGGTGCTATGCCACTGAGTTATATTCCCAGCCCACAGATTTCCTTGCTTTTTAACTACTGTCCCTTTCCTGTTCCAAGATTCTACCCAGGATAACACATTACATTTATTTGTCATGTCCCGTATCACTTTTCTTGACTGCTCAAGTTTTGATACTTTCCTTGTTTTTGATGAACTTGATAGTTCATGATTGTACTAGGTTTACAGATTTTTGAGATCACAGAAATAAAGTGTCCTGTTTATCACATATTAATGGCATGTATAATCAGCCATCTGATTCCTTTGTTTCTTTATCCCATAGAGTCAACAAACAGCAGGCTGAAAATATTTGAAAAGAAAAATTGCTTTTTTTTTTTTTGGTACTGGAGATTGAACTTACCACTTCATGCTTGCCAAGTAGGTGCTTGTGTCATTGAGCTAAACTCTTGGCTCAAGAAAAATTGCATTTCTACCAAATATGTGCAGACTTTTTGTTCTTGTCCCTAGTCCTTAAACAATACAGTATAACAAAAATTTATATACCATTTACATTATATTGGGTATTTGAAGAAACCAAGAGATGACTTAAAGTATTACCAAAGAGGACTGGAAATATAGCTCAGTGGTAGAGTACTTGCTTAACATGTGCAAGGCCTTTAGTTTAATCCCTAGTACTGCAGGGAGGGGAAGAAATATATATATGTATATATATATATATAGTACACTGCACAATGATACTGTGTAAAATATCACAACCAGGATATTGGCATTGATACAATTTAGATATTTTCATCACCATCCTTTTTTTATAGCCACACCCACTTTTCTCCCACTCATTCTCCTACTTATATCTGAAGACTACTTATCTGTTTCCATTGCCATATTTTTTTTTTTTTGGTCTTTTTGAGAAGGTCTCATTATGCAGTTCAGGCTGGCATTGAACTCACTTTGTAGCCCAGCCTGACTTTGAAATCACAGTGATCTTCCTACCTCAGCCTCAAGAATGCTGGGATTCTGGGGGTAAACTACAAAGCCTGGCCTCCATTGCCATAATTTTATGGTTTCCAACATGTTGCATGAATCATATCATATATGGTGCAATCTATCAGGATTGACAATGTAATTCAAACACTCAAGTTCTTTTTATGAATTAGTAGTTACTCCTTTTGATTGTCAAATATTGTTTTTGTTTTTTGGTTTTATTTTCTGGTACTGGGGTTCAAACTCATGACCTCATGCATACCAAGCAAGCACTTGAGCCACTGAGCTAAATCCCCAGCCCTCAAATATTGTATTTTTAATTTTTAAAAAATTTTTTTTGTCTGTTTGCGACAGTTTCACTATGTAGTTCGAGCTGCCTTAAACTCACTTTGTAGCCCAGGCTGGCCTCATATTTACAGCAATCCTGCTTCAACCTCCAGAGTGTTGGAATTACAGGTTTGTGCCATCACACCCACCTTTAAATACTGTATTTTGGAAATGAATATTTATTGCACAATTTAATGATTCATCCATTGAAAGACTTTTGCATCGTTTCTAGCTTTGGGCAAATAGACCTACTAAAAATATGTGTTGGTAAGGTCTATTTGGCCAAAACTAGAAATGATGCAAAAGTCCAGTTGTGGTGTTGCATGCTTGTAATCTCAGCACTTGGAAGACTAAGGCAGGAGGATCCATGCAAGGTCAAGATCAGCCTGAGCTACAAAGTGAGTTCAAAGCCAGCCTAAACTCATAGTGAGACCTTGTCTCAAAAAGAAAAAAAAAAGTGTGTTTTTTTATTCTTTACTCTGAGGACATTCCCTGGAGTAAAATTGCTGGGTTTTACTGTAGAAAAACGTGTGTCGTTCCCCCCCCCACCCCGTGCATTGATGCCTTGTAGGCATACATAATGATCACATTTATCATACAGAATTTGTATCTGTACATAACATATCTTTTTTTTTTTTGTACCGAGGATTGAACTCAGGATCTTATGCTTAGCAGGTAAGCATTTGAGCCACTGAACTAAATCCCCAGCCCTGTACATAATATATCTTGCTGCTTCTATTTTCCCCATTCCCCTCCCTTCAACCCCTTTTTCCCTTGTTATTTACAAAAGCTTTGCTTCTATTTTTTTCTTTTCTTGCCCCTTTCTCACCCCCATCCAGTTTGCCTTCTCATTTGAACATTATCTACCCATTTTTCAATATCTGTTATACATTTGATCCTTATTTACACTTTTGGTTTCTCACATCAAAGAAACAGTGCAGTATTTATTCATTTATTTGTTTTGGCGGGGTGAGGGGAGGGGAAAACCAGAGATCGAACTCACAACCTCGCGCTTACCAGGCAGACACACATGCCTCTGAGCAAAATTCCCAGCCCTTATCTATTTATTATTTATTTATTATTTTTTGGTACTGGGGATCAAACTCATGACCTCACACTTGCCATGCAGGTGCTTATGCCACTGAGCTAAATCCCCAGCTTTTTTTTTTTTTTTTAACAGTGCAATATTTAAACATGTGTCTGATTTATTTCACATAAGAGTATGGTCTCAGGGTATTCATTTAGCTACAAGTGTCTCAAATTTATCCTTCTTTATGAAAGAGTAGTTCCATTGTTTACTCAATTTAGGTGTTACAAACTGTGCTGCTATAAACATGGGTGTGCATACGTCACTGTGATATGATGCTTTTAATACTTTCAGGAAGATACAAAGAAAGGGAGTAGCTGGGTCAAATGGAACTTCTAGCTTTAATTCTTTGAGAAATCTCTATACTGATTTTTGCAGTAATTGTAATAAAAAGGTTGTCTTTTTTTTTTTTGGCAGGATCTTGCTATGTAGCCCAGGCAGGCCTTGAACTTGCAGAGATCTTCCTGCCTCAGTCTACTTAGTGCTGAGGTATAAGGGCTGCTCTTTTATGTCTTCTGGGATAAGGATACTGATGAGTCGAAATAAGGCTTTCCTTCCCCTGAGGCAAGAATAGATTTCCCACAGAAAAGAAACTGGGAGGATTTAAATATTCAGTGTATCCTTAATAAAAGGGACACAATTACTTTCCCTCTCCACCTCTGAGCCAAATTCCTGAGCACATAGGAAATGAAAGTCCAGATGGTTTTGAGTGATTCAAATGTAGAAACTTGGATTGGGGATATAGCTTGGTGGTAACAGCTACAGCATGCTTAATATTTGTGAGGTTCTGAGTTTGACTCTCAAAACCTCAAAACAAATTGTTTTTTGTATTTTATAGAAGTTCAGTTGTTTTTCAAACTTGATTTTTCAAAACTGGATTCCACTATACAAAATCCAGTCTACTTTTGGGGGTTAGAAATCAAAACCTGGAGTCTCAAATGCTAACTAAGAGCTCTACTACTGAGCTACCTCTAACTCCAAACTCAACATTGTTATATTTGTGAAAAAAAAAAAATTTTAGAAACTCCAAAACATAATTTTCATTTCTGTGAAGAATATTTCTGAAATTATGAGATACTCAATCTATGCTTAATCTTAATCATTATATTGGCTTTCTTAGATATTTAAAAATACGTAAGTATAAATTTTGTTTTCAATATATGTATATCCACAATTATTTAAGATTTTTGTTTTTGTTTTTCTTGATGTTCTCTTTCTTAAAGCTACTCATATACATTATGTGTCTTCTTATCACTTATTTTCATTAAACTCTACACTCTAGCCAGAAGGTTTTTTTTTTTTTTTTTTTTTTTTTGTCTTTTTGAGACAGGGTCTCACAATGCAGTTCAGGCTAGTCTCGAACTCACAAGGATCCTCCTGTCTCAGCCTCCCAAGTTCTGGGATTACAGGCATGTGCCACCACCCCTGGCTCAGAGATGTCTTAATGTTACTTACGTAGGAATGGCTAATAAGGCCAAATAATTCAAAGCCATCAATAAAAAAAGTTAAATAGAATAAAGACAATAAAGTCATAGACATTTCCAGAACCATCTTTATTTGTTCTATGAATCTGAGGAAATGTTACCTCATCAGGGTTGTCTTGGGTGCCTAAAAGGACATTCTCTTCTCCCCTCCACAGTAGTTTCTCTTCTTTTTCTACTTGGTGTTCCTTTTTTCATGGCAGTTTACCTTTATCAAACACACTGTGTATTTTAATAGATTCAAGGGCTGTATTCCAAAAGTCAATCTGATTTATTCACTGGTAACTTCTAATTGAATGTGGTAAATCAAAATACACTTTAAAAATCCAGAAATTGTCAACTGCTTTGAATGACTATTCAATATCTGGATTTCTCAGTGGCACAGAAACAGCACATTAAGTGTAATAACTTTTTTTTTTTTGAATTTTTTCCTCCAGCCCTTTCCTCCTTTAACACAACAAATAAACTTTGCTGATATGAGGGTAGCGTCCACCTATCAACCTTTAGATCAGCGAAGAGATTTTAGAGAAAGTACAACTAATCAGCAATGGAGGGGGAGGCAGTGGAGGGAACTAAGCTGTGGCCTCCACGGTGCATTCCCGGCCTATATGTCCAGCCTCTCCACAGCGGTAGCAGTTGACTTCACTTGCCTTGTTGCAGCTCATGGTGATGTGCCCGGTCTCACCACACCGGTAGCACTTGACTTGGGCGCAGTCTTTCTGGATGTGCCCCGATTTGCCGCAAGTGTAGCACTTCTGCACTTCCCATTGGTCACAATCTCGAGCCAGGTGGCCTGGTCTGCTGCAGATGTAACAGCATTGTTCTTTTTGTTGTTTAGGCTCAGGACAGTCTTTGGCGATGTGACCACTTTTCCCGCAGTTGTAGCAGATGTCCTGGAGTTCACAATTCTTGGCATAGTGACCAGCTGCACCACAGCGATAACAGATGTCAGACTGGGTGGCAGAACTGCACTGCGGACCTCTGCCGCGACTTCTAAGTCCTCTCCGGTGAGCTCCTCCCTTAGGACATTCTCAGGGCCAGTGGCCAGAACTTCCACACTTGAAGCATTCTTTACCGCTCATGGCTGCGGGTAAGATCTTCTGAGGAGCACGCCCACCCTCCACTGCCACACAGGACCCAAGTTGCTCTAGTATTGCTTAGATGGAAATAGAGCTTTGCCTCCAGGGGCCTCTATGACATCACAAGAGGCTTACCCAGGGCCTCTTTCTCAGGTGTTCCTTTCCTTTTACTTAAGAAATTAAAAGTGCAATAATTTATTAAGTAGAGTTGTTTCCCTTGTTTGTTTTCAACATTTGTGTCATAAAATTTGAGTTTGAATCCATTCTTGTTCAGAATATTGTGATGTGTAGCATTTCTAAGACTTTGGCTTTCCTGGCTTAGGGATGCATCTCAATGGTATAACACATGAGCAAGGTTCTGATTTCAGCAACCTAGCACCACCATTAAAAAAAAAAAAAAAAGTTGGCTTGCGGTGCATCCCTGTAATTCCAGCACTGTAGGAGATGAGGCAGGAGGACTAGAAGTTCAAACCCTTCACACACCGAGCTACTTCCACAGCCTCCTTTTTTATTTTGTCTTCTTTTTTTTTTTTTTTTTGCTTTTTAAAACATTTAAAACAATTTTTTTTTTGATACTGGGGACAGAACTCACGACTGCGTTTGCAAAGAAGGCGCTTATGCCATTGAGCTAAATCCCCAGCCCTTTGCTGTTGTTTATTAAACAGCAGTTTTCACACATTATTTGTTTTTAAAATTATTTTTTAGAATTTGTAAAACGAGGCACAACAGAAAAAAAAGGGCCCAGTAGGTCTGGAGAAAGGCAGAGAAGGCCAAGGATCAAAGGGTAGGCTATTAAGGATAACAAGGAATAAAAGTAACGAGACTTTTCAGTGGAATGGCGAGCTAGAAAGAATGAAAGAAGGATTGACGAAAGAAAGATGAGCTGAGGATAGGATGGTTTGTGAAGGCTAGTAAGAACCAGGTAAATGGAATGGTAGAAGAATTAGGGGCCTGAGTACTGGAGAAGGGTTGAAAGCATGCGGATGGCTAAAGGTCGGATTCCTAGCTCAGGGATGGGGGTGGGGAAGTGCGCAGCGCATGCGCCAAAAGCTCAGTGGGACCCGGCGCAGCGAAAGGTTGGCGGTCTTTGGCTTCAGTGCTGCGCCTAGAGACACCGCAGATTTTCTACGCAGTGTTCACCGCTGCTAAGTCCTGCTTCTGCCATCCAGACAGTTCTGTTTGTTCCATCGCTCTCTCCACACTGTTTTGGGAATTCCAGCTCTAAGAATTGTCGCTACATTTGACTCAGGAGGTAAAGGAACTACTTATGGCAAGGACAGAACATGGAGGGCGGCGGAGGGAACTCGGGCCAGGGACAGCCTTAATTTGTGCATTCTCCGGTTGATGGGAGAAAAAAATGGGGGCCAGAATAGGCCCCAGACCTCTAAAAGGATCTGAGCATTTACTTACCATTGCGAAAGGATAAATTTTTACTCCATGCAGTGTCGAGGCACCTGACTATGTAGTTTACATAGTGTTCTCTATAAAGTTGTAGTTCGTCATTTGTAGCAGCTTTAGGATTGGGCTCATCTCATGATATGTGTGAGAGCTTTCTTTGCCTTTGTTCAGGTTCAGAGATGCTGTTACATTATATGAATCCGAGGATACACTGGCCCCTCCCTTGGTTCCAGGACAATCCGGGATATGATCCTATCATCCTCAGCGCCTTTTTGCATATCAATTTTCCTAGTTTATAATATCCAGTCGTACCAGGGAAGGCTGCTTATGACTCATTTCGGGCATTGAGGCCCAACTGTGGCAAGAAGCACATCCAGATAGCATGAGGTATATATATATATATATATATGTTATAAAGTGAGGCTGAGGATTTAGCTCAGTGGCATAAACGCCTGCCTTGAAAGCTTGGGGTTGTGAGTTCAGTCCCCGGTACCAAAAAAAAAAAAAAAAAAAAAGTTATAAAGTAGCAGGAGTGCGGAGAATAGGGAGGATTTGCGGGGTCTGCCTAGAATTTGAGGGAACGGGGGAGGGGGAACGCAGGGCAGAAGTGAAGGCGATTTTTTTCTTGTTTTAGAAGGTCCGATTTAAAGGGAGGGGGCTTCCGTTTCTTGAGAAGGAGGCGCACAATAGCTAGGCTTGGGTTGAGGGCTATAGAAAAGTGAAAGAAACAGGGATGGAAATGGGCAAAAAATTACTCTGGCAATTGGCTGAGCGGAGGCGCGCATGCGTATTTGAGACAATATGGTGCCTGTTGAGCCCGGGGTAGGGAGGGAGCGTCGTACCCTAGTATTTCAGATGGAATGCCTGAGGTGTTAGGGAGGAAGGCGGGCATTTATGAGTAATTAAGTTACAAAATTGCTAGGGAATTCCCGGTAAATTATTTTGGGCCCTCAAGGTATGTGGAGAAGCGGATCTACATTTCAATTTGATGGAGGGAATTGCCCTAGGCTGTGGTCAAATCATTGTGAATTAACCCAGAATAAGTCTCTCGCTGGCGTATCAATAACATGAGTTTAAAAATGCAGAGGAAGAAGCCGGACGCTGTGGTCTGTGCTGGTAGAGAGGCTGAGATAGAAGGATTGCAGGTTCCAGCCTAGTAGGAGCAATTTAGCTATTTAGGGATAACCTGCCTCAGAAGATGCCGACTCTCTAAAAGGTGGCTGTGTATAGGAAATGTGTGAAAAGCACTTAGAGACCCGCCACATTCAGGTAATACACATTGAAAGGGCTCTCCGAATCTGACTTGGCTATTTTGGGCAACTGTACTTATAGTTGCACAATACAGTGGTTGCATTGTGAGAATCTGTTACGCTGGCTGAAAACCCTTGATTTTCTCCCTTAGAGAGCGTAGGGGTGAGGACTTGGCTTTTTTTGCAAATGCTTGTTATATGTGGAAGCTGGGATTTGTGTGAGTGGCTGGCTGGGACTGAAACTGTAATCAGCACTGCAAAATAGTATTTTAAAAGTTATTTTTTTTGTTTTTTAAGAGACAAGCAACTTCTCCAAACTTCTTTTTCTCTCCCTCTCCTCTCTCTGCAAACTTACCTTTATAGCCAACAACACCCCCGTACTCTCATCTCAAAAGAAGTGACAGTTTATGCAGATACTAAATCCCAGGAGACTTGGAGCCTGGTTTCCTTTTCACTAGAAAAAGGATGATGAGATTTGTGAAAGTGATAAGGCAAGTGTGAAGATCTACATTATCTCTGTGTTCCCCTGGCCTTCTGTTTTTTTTTTTTTTTTTTTTTTTTTTTGGTACCAGGGATCAAACCTCAGGCTTGCCAGTCAGGCGCTTACACCACTGAGCTAAATCCCCTGCCCCTTGCCCCTCTGTTCTTGCTATAAAAGACCCTCACTCACCTGTAAACCCTGAGATGGGGATTTGAGGCAAATAGGCCCCTCTGTCTTCTGGGAGCCAGATTTAAATAAATTCTTTTTCCTTGTTACTCCAGTATGTTGCCATAGCCGAATGTGGTGGAACACACCTTTAGTTGCAGCACACAGGAGGCTGAGGCAGGAGGATCACTAGGAGTTCAAGGCCAACCTGCACAACATGAGGAGACCCTGTCTCAGGAACAAACAAACAGCCAGGGATATGGCTCAGTGGCACAAGTGCCTGCCTGGCAAGCACAAGGTCCTGAGTTTGATTCCTGGTACCAAAAAACAAAAACAAAAAAACCCAACGTAGTATCAATAAAAAAGCTAAAGGGGACACATTAATCTATGTGGCATTTTACAGCCAATTAAATGGCTGAGGCTGGATTTTTATCCAAGTAATATGCCTCCAGAATTCTTGTTTCTAAATGTGCTTTATCCCTAAAATGAGGGAGGACATTTGAAATCTTTATTTAGAATTTCCAATTTTGTTTGAAGTCATAAAACTCAGCTGAGCTGCTGAGAAAAGCAGATCTTTTACTGCTTTTGACTCAATACTTAGTATCTGGTTACATGTATGGGATACAAAAAGCAAAGAATTGTTGATTCAGCAGTTCCTGGGGTGGCTAAAGGGGCTATCACCTACCTTTGTGTTCCTCAGTTTTTTTTTTTTTTCCCTGTAGAAAGAGTCTAAAATGGCCTACTATAGCAGGTTGGACATACCCAGTTTGTTTTTGCCTGATTTGTGATCTAGTCTTACAAGTTGACAGCCATCTTTTAGTGAAGTAGAGCTATTCTTAAATCTTTAATTACTATTTTTGCATGTAGATCCAGTAGTCTGACTTAAGGAAATATTATTGCCTTTTTTCTTGTAATCAAAGACTAAAAGAAGGGCTGGGGTTTAGCTCAGTGGCATAAGTGCCTGCCTGGCAAGCACGAGGTCGCGAGTTCAATCCCCGGTACCAAAAAAAAAAAAAAAAAAGACAAAGACTCTTATTTGGTTAGAATACATTCACTGAAGTGGAATTATTACATCAAAAAGTATATACCTTTCTAGTGCTCAATATATTCCCAACTTTCTTCCCAAAAAGTTTGTACCAATTTTTACACACTTGGGTGATTTGTTTTAAACTTTTTTTTTCTCTATATGATTCCATTCATATGAAATGCTCAGAATAGGTAAATCCCTAGTGACCGAGGGAAAAATCAGTGGTTGTCAGGAGCTGAAGAGGCAGGAATGAGAAGTTTTGCTGGGGATGATGGAAATGTTCTGAAATTAGATAGCAGTGATAGTTGTACAACAAATGAGAATAGGCTAATATACTAGATTTGATTAAAAAACATAGTGCATATATAAATTTTTAAGAAATGTATTACAGTAAAAGACAAAAGGCCATTAAATCCCCTTGAAATACCCATTGAGCTTCCAGCATGTTCATCTCATTATCTTTGCCATTTTCTTAAGCAGTTCTGGAAGTTCTCTTTCATGAATGTCTTTAGTTGCACTGGTGAGGCTACCTGAACATTTCCCTTTCATGGTCATTTCAACTTTGACATAACCAGAGGTTGTATGATACCAGATCTATAAATAAGGTGAATGAGGACACACCTTGATTTTTTTTCAGCACTCTGCCTTTCCTTTGTGTGATAGCTTTACTGGGTTTTGGCATGCTAGCATCTCCTTCTGGAGGTGTTTTCTGGTTCTTTTGTCCTCAATTCACAAATGCTTCTGTTAAATGTTCAACAAAATTATACTTCTTTTCCTAACTCTGAATTGGGTAATACACCCTAAAGCAGTGTTGATGAACCTTATGATACATATGTTAATTTGCTTTTGTTTTAAAACAAGAAATATAAATATATGAGTTGTTTTTTTCTAAACTGAAACCTTAGCTGGACATGGTGGCACACATCTGTAATCCCAGCACTTGAGAGGAGTTCAATATCAGTGAGGGCTACACAGTGAGTTCAAGACAGCCTAAACTATGTAGTGAGACCTTGTCTCAAAAAACAAAGCAAGGGCTGGATGTGGTGGCACATATCTGTAATCTCAGCAACCTGGAGCTGAAGCAGGAGGATTGCATTCAGTTTGAGCCCAGCCTAAGCTACACAGTAAATTCAAGGCCACCCTGGACTACACAGCGAGATCCTGTCTCCAAACCAAACCAAACCAAACCAAACCCTAAATATTCAGATTTAATTGCAATGTTGGTACTTTATGATAAAATAAATGGATTTTGGGTTGCAGTTTGGGAACTTGCCTCCTAAAGTTCACCATTACTGACCTACATCTGTACAAAAGAGAACACAGGGGCCAAAAAAACTTTTTTTATTTATCCAAGTGCTGAGATTACAGGCATGTGCCACTAAGCCCAGCCCAAAAAACTTTTTTTTTTTGGTACTGGGAGTTGAACTCACAACCTCATGCTTTCCAGGCAGGTGCAGTCCCACTGAGCTATATCCCTGGCCCCAAAATTTATTTTTATGAATAAAACCTATTACTATTTTTTTGGTTTTTGGTTGTGAGATTGGATTTTTTTCTGTATATTTGTTTTTTATTTTTTAATTTATTTTACAGAGGATAAAACAAAAGAGGACAGAATCAAGCAGATCAAAACAGAACAATGCAAGCAACACAGCACTTCAAAACAAGATAATTGGATAACAGTAGCTACCATAATCTCTTTCTTTGAAATAGTTGAGCATAGCTTGACACACAATAATACCAAACATAACAAAATAGAATAAAACCATTCAAGAAAATGAAAGTATTACAAGGCATTCTGAACCAAATAATGGAAAATGAACAATGGCTATTATAATATCTCATTTTCCATAAAAAATTTGTTTATTCTACCACACATGTTAAAATCCAATAAAATGCCACATGATAGAACCAATGGAAATAGAAGAACAAAAGCATGTTAGGACTCCAAAGCAAGATGATATTAAATCAGCAATGGCTGCTATAATGTCTTGTTTTCTTCAAAGTAGCTGTTCATACCATCACGTATAATATCAAACAAAACAGAATAAAACCATTCCAACCCATGAATGGAAACATTATAAGATTTCAAAGCAATATAATGGGGAACCATTATTACCATAAAATTTTATGTACTCTTGTCATTTCTTAGCCTAGGTAGACTATATGGTATTTATACATGTGAGTTTGATTTATTTTGCTTATGAGTATGGTCTCAAGTTGCATCCATTTATTTATAAATATCTCAATGTGATCATTTTTTATAGCTGATTAGTACTCCACTGTAAAAAAATACCACAATTTTTTTATCCATTCCTCAGTTGATGTGCACTTAAGTTGTTACAAAGATCTGGCTATTACAAATTGTGCTGCTATAAACAAGGGTGCACATATATTGCTGTGGTATGATTTCTCAGTTCTTCTGGGAATATGCCTAGGAGTGGAAGAGCTAGGTCAAATGCAACTTCAAATCCCAACTTTTTGAGGAATCTCCAGACTGACCTCCACAGTGGTTGTACCAGTCTACACTCCCACCAACAGGGCAGAAGACTTCCTTTTTCCCCACAGCTTCTCCAGCTTTTGTTGTTGGTAGTTTTCTTGATCCTGGCCATTCTTTCTGGAGTGAGATGGAATCTCAGTGTGGTTTTAATTTGCATTTCTCTAATGACTAATGATGTTGAACATTTTTTCATGTATTTATTTGCCATCTGAGAATAGTGTATTCATCTTGGATGCCCATTGTTGGTATAGGTCTTTGAATTTCAGGGGCATGATATTTAAAATTCTTTATCAGTTCTAGACAGAAGAAGTTTGAGGGACAATTCACTAGGATTTTTTCCCAGTTTGTGGGTTTTCTTTTCACTATGCTGGTGGTTTCTTTTGACATGCACAAACACTTTAAAAAGACATTCTCCCAGTTATTGATTCTGGGAAGTATTTCCCATGCGGTCTGATTCTTGTTCATGAATTCTCTACCTACATCTAAGTTTTCAAGATTTCTACACACTTTGTATTCCAACAGATTTAGTGTATCTGTTTTAATATTTAGATCTCTGATCCAGTAAGACCTTAGTTTAGTATGTGGTGATAGGCATGGCTCTAGTTTTAGTTTTTGGCATGTGGGTAGCCAGTTTTTCCAGCACCATTTATTGAAGAGACTATTGTTCTTCCAGTGAACATGTTTGACCCCTTTATCAAAGATAAGGTGGTTGAATGTGTTCATAGTTGTGGTTGTATCTTCTAGTCTATTCCATTGATCTTCAGATCTGTTTTTATTCCAGTACCATGTTGATTTTATTATAGTAGCTTTGTAGTATAACTTCAAGTTAGGGATTGTGATACCTCCTGCCTTGCCTTTGCTGGTTAGAATTGCCTTTGCTATTCTAGGTGTCTTCTGGTTCCAGATGAATTTTAGCAGTGATTTCTCTAGATCTATGAGGTATGTTAGTAGTATTTTCATTGGGATTGCACTGAATCTGTTTAACAATTTTGGGAGAGTGACCACTTTCACCATGTTTATTCTTTCTGTTCATGAACAACGGATATCTTTCCATTTTCTGAGGTCCTCTTTGATTTCTTTTTTCAGGGTATTATAATTTTCCCTGTATAGCTCTTTTATTTCTTTTGTTAGATTAATTCTTAAGTGTTTCATTGTTTTGGATGCTAGTGTGAAGAATGTGGCTTCTCTTATTTGTCTCTCAGTGATTTTATTATTAGTGTATAGGAATGCTATTGATTTATGAGTATTGACTTTATCCAGCTACATTGCTGAATTTATTTATTATATCTGGGAGTCTTTCAATGGAGTTTTGGGAATCTTCTTTGTAGAATATCATGTCGTCTGCAAATAATGTTAGGTTAACTTCCTCTTTTCCTATCTTTACATCTCTCTTATTTAATTGCTCTGGCTAGTATTTCCAGTACTGTGTTGAATAGGAGTGGTGTTAAGGGACATCCTTGTCTTGTGTCTGATTTCATGGTAAAGACTTTCAGTTTTTGGCCACTTAATATGATGCTGGCTGGTGGTTTGTCATAGATGGCCTTTATCATATGGAGGTATAGACCTTCTATTCCAATTCTCTGTAAGGTTCTTATCATGAATGAGTGTTGGACCTTATCTAAAGCTTTTTCTGCATCTATAGAAATGATTATGTGATTCTTACTTTTGGCTCTATTGATATGGTGGATTACATTTATTGATTTACATAAGTTGAACCATCCTTGCATGCCTGAGATGAATCCCACTTGTTCATGGTATATAATCTTCTTGATGATTTGCTGCATCCTGTTTGCCAATATTTTATTGAGAATTTTTCCATCTATGTTCATGAGGGAGATTGGCCTGTAGTTCTCTTTTTTAGTTGGGTCTTTCTCAGGTTTTGGTGCTAGAGTATTTGCTTCCAGCAATTACTTAGGGAGAAATGCTTCTCTTTCAGTTTCATTTAAAAGTTTGATGAGGGTCAGCATTAAGTCTTCTTTGTATTTCTTATAGAATTCCACAGTGAATCTGTCTGGGCCTAGGCTTTTCTTTGTTGGTAAGGACTTGATTACATTTTCAATTTTATTAATAGAAATTGGGTTATTCAGCAGTTTTACATCTTCTTGATCCAGCTTTGGTGGTT
The DNA here is from genome assembly GCA_004027455.1 of Hydrochoerus hydrochaeris. Classification (NCBI taxonomy): domain Eukaryota; kingdom Metazoa; phylum Chordata; class Mammalia; order Rodentia; family Hydrochaeridae; genus Hydrochoerus; species Hydrochoerus hydrochaeris. Next base: position 32,894 of record PVLA01004742.1, read on the forward strand.
CATATGTTTCTAGGAATCTGTCCATTTCTTCTGTGTTATCGAACCAATGAGAGTAGAGGTTTTCGAAGTAGGTGTTGATGATCTTCTGTATTTCCACAGAGTCGGTAGTGATTTCACCTTTTTCATTCAGTTTTGCATGAATTTGAGTCTTTTCTTTCTTTTTTAAAATAAGGTTGTCGAGAGCCTTATCAATTTTATTTATGCTTTCAAAGAACCAACTCTTTGATTTATTGATTCTTTGTATTGTTTTCTTAGTCTCTATTGCATTAATTCCTGCTCTGATCCTTATAATTTCCTCCCTTTTGGCTTTGGTCTTGGCTTGCTCTTCTTTTTCTAGATGTTTGAGGTATAATATCATGTTGCTTATTTGTGTTCATTCTGTTTTCCTAATGTGAGAATTCAGTGCAATAAATTTTCCTCTGAAGACTGCTTTCATTGCATGTAATGGATTCAGGTAAGTTGTATTTGTATTTTTGTTTGCTTGTAGATATTGTTTAATTTCTTCTTTAATTTCCTCTGTGACCTATTGATTGCTCAAGAGTGTATTATTCAATTTCCATGTGTTTGTGGGGTTTTTGCAGTTTCTTTTATCATTAATTTCTAGTTTCATGGTGCTATGATCTGGTATCATGCATGGGATAATTTCAGTTCTTTTGCATTTAGTTAAATATGTTCTGTGGGCTAGTATATGGTCTATGTTAGGGAATGGCCCATGTACTGCTGAGAAGAATGTATATTATGTTGTTGGATGGAACGCTATGTATATGTCTATCAAGTCCATTTGTTCACGGGTGTGTTTCAGTTCTGTTTTTTCTTTGCTGGTTTTTTGTGTAGTTGATCTGTCCCTTTGTGTCAATGGCGTGTTATGGTCTCCTGTCATAATTGTGTTATTGCTTATTTGATTTTTCTTTTCTGTTAATACTTGCTTTCTTTAGCCGGGTGCTCTGGAATTTGGTGCATATACATTTAAGATTGTTATCTCTTTCCCTTGAAGTTTTCCCCTAATTAGTATGTGGTGACCTTTATCTCTTCGGACCATTCTTGGTTTGAAGTTCACATTGTCTGCAAACAGAATAGCTACCCCTGGTTTTTTTTTTTTTGCATTCCTGTTGCACAAAGTATTGTTTTCCATCCTTGGACTTTCAGTCTATGAATTTCTTTTGGGTTAGATTGGTTTCTTGTAGACAGCGAATGGTTGGATATTGTTTCTTGATCCATTCTGCCAGTCTGTTTCTTCTAATTGATGAATTGAGGCCATTTACATTAATGGTTATAACTCTTATATATTGTTTTATTTTTGACATGTTATCTTTCTCCTGTTGTATCTTTACCTTTCCATTCTGTTTAATTGTCTGTCTTGCTTAGTGGCTTTTTCCTATGTTTATCTAGAATGTCCTTGGGTATTCTTTGCAGTGTTGGTTTGGTGATCATGAAGTTCTTCAGCTGTTCTTTGTCATGGAAGTGTCTTATTTCTCCATCCATTTTGAAGGACAGTTTTGCAGGGTACATCAGTCTGGGTTGGAAGTTGTTTTTCTTTAGGATCTGAAATATTTCACTCCATGCTTCTTGACTTCACTGTGTTGAGAAATCTGCTGTGAATCTGATAGGTTTTCCTTCATAGGTGGTATATCTTTTGTCTCTAACAGCTTTTAATATCCTGTTCTTTCTTAAGTTGGATTTCTGGGATGGTGATTATTATATGTCTTGGTGTGGTTTTATTTTGGTTATGACTGTTTGGCATTCTATATGCTTCACTAATCTGTATGTCAGTTTCCATTCTCATGTTTGGGAAATTTTCAGCTATTCTGTAAATAGCCTCTTGATATCATTTGTATTGTCCCCTTCTTTTTCATTTGTCCCCATTAATCTTATGTTTTCTTTGTATGATCTTGCAACTGTTAAATTTTTATTTCCTTATTCCTTGTTATTTTTAAAGGTATTTCCTTTCCTGTTTGTTCACTAGCTGCAATCTCATCTTTGAAGTCTGAAATTCTATCTTCACCTTTGTTGAGGCAGTTTTTGTATCTTTCAATAGAATTTTTCATTTCCTGTGTATCTCTTTGAATCTGCTTCATGTATTCTTTTTGTTTCTTATACAGTTCATTTAGGGATTCTATCTTTTTTGCTTTATTTCTCTAATATTTCAGCTTTGTCTTCTTTAGATGCATTCACTATTTCTTTCACTACTTCTATCATTTCTTTTATGTGTGAGATTACTTCTGATTTGAGTTCCTTCATAGCTTCCTATACTTGCTTCTTTATTTCAGTTGATATCAGTTCAGATATTTCAGATGTATGACTAGTAATTTCTTCTATGTACATAGAGCTCCCAGGCTTTCTTGGGATGGGCTGGAGGTTTGAGATTGCATTTTAGTCTTTCATTTTGTCATTTTCCTGTATTTCTGTATTTCAAGTGATGTTCCAAAACTTTCCCTGTGCATTTTGGAAATCATCTCCTGTGCTCTCCACTCCTCGGATTCACGGACCTTGGCTCCCCTCATGGGGGGGAATGGGGGCTTGCTCCCCTGGTTAAGTGAAGGTTACTGGGTGTGGTCCACTCAAGCCTGGGAAACCTCTCAAGCCAGGGAAACCTCTCAAGCCTAATCCATTGTCCTAGGGTCTGGGTGGACCCCCAAGCCCTGGGAATGATGTCCCAAACTCTCCCTGGGCCAGCGCTGGGAAGCTGGAACTCCCCTCTAGGCTCTGGTCTAACTTCCCTCTCTGCTTTGGTCTGCTCCCCTCATTGAATAAAGGTTATTGGGTGTGGTCCCCTCAAGCCCCTGTAACCTCTCCAGGCTAGTCCAGTGTCCTAGGGAGCTTGGTAGGCGCCCAAGCACAGTGAGTGATGGTACCAAACTCTCCCTGGGTCAGCGCTGGTGAGCTGGAACTCCCCTCATGGCACAGGCCTGGCTCCTGTCTTGGCATGGACCTAACTCCCCTCTTGGCACAGGCCTGCTCCCTGGTTGAATAAAGGCCACAGATTGTGGTCCACTCAAGCTGGAGAAACCTCTCCAGGCTAGTCCAGTGTCTAGGGGGTTGTGCAGGCACCCAAGCACTGGGAGTGATGTCCCAAACGCTCTCTGGGCTAGTGCTGGGAAGCTGGAACTTCCCTCACAGCATGGGCCTCTCTCCTCTCTCTTCTGTATGTTTCTTGATATTTTTATTTTTATTTATTCATGTAATAATAGTTCACATATTAAACAAGTTTTTGTTGAGGTTTTTTTTTTTTTTTTTTTGTATTTTTGAGATAGGATATAGCTATCTATGTCAGGCTGACCCTGAATTCAGTATGTAGCCCAGGCTGACCTTGAACTCATAGAGATTCTCCTGCCTGAGCTACCTGAGTGCTCAGATTACAAGTGTGTGCCACCATACTTTAGTGTGTTGAAGTTCTTAAGTTCACCATTTATTGTTATAATCATAGTGTGTTCTGTAAATAAAGACTGTTACTCAGATGTAGATGTATCTAGTGTTATAAGCTCTCTACTTCAGGTTATTTCTTTTTTTTTTGTTGTTCCAGGAATCAAACTCACAACCTCATGCTTGGCAGGCAGGTATTGTGGTGCTGACCTATATCCCTGGCCCTGGTTATTTCATAGTTTAAAAAAGTTATTATCATTTATGTTTAAAATTTTTGGTTAGTAGACATTTGAGATCATTTTCTGCTATTCTTCCATTAAGTTTGAATAGCTCCCTCAAACTAGAAATATGGAAATTGCCTTGCACCATTATATGATGATGATCATCAAGGTTGTTTTGTTTATTTATTTATTTATTTTGTTGTTGTTGTTGTTTGTTTCATTGTGTAGTTCAGACTGGCCTTGAACTCGTTATGTAGACCAGACTGGCCTCAAACTCATGGCTATCCTCCTGCTTCAGGTGCCCCATTGCTAAGATTGCAGGCATGCACCATTATGCTTGTCTCGATAATCAAGTATGGGAGAAATAATCCATAATTTCAGCACCCAGAGATAATGAGCATTAATAAATACATAAATAAAATTTTAAAAAGAAATAAAAAAAATCAGTGTTCATTATTTATTTTCTCTGAATTTTTTTCTTTTTCTGAATTTTTGTATATAGGTGAACATATATATATATATATATATACACATATTAATTTATATTTTGTGTTTATCATGGTAACATGCTTATTACCATGTTAAACATTCTTGTAATTGTCATTTACTGATTTCATGATATTTTGTTATGGATTTTTAGTATTTTAATTTGTATGATTTTTTTCATCTTTTGGGTTATAGAATTCTAGAATTAAATTATTTGTCAGAAGGTTTGAGTATTACAAATATTTACCTTAATTGCTTTCTAAAAACATCAATTATTGCATCCATTTAGCTACTTAATTTTTTTCATTTCTGCTAATTTAACATGTAAAAGAATGGTCTTTGTTTTTGGATACATTTCTCTATTGGTGAGGCTGGACTTTCAGATATTTATTTGGTGCTAGGGATTGAACCCAGGATCTCCTGGCAAATCTCAATTATTAGCTCTGATTTTGTTTTGTAATTATTCAACTTGGAATATTATTTATTTATAAATTACAGATGTCATTTATTACAAATGTCATTCTTGTGTTTGTTGCCATTGAGTCTAAAGAAATGTTTATGATTCCTAAGACAATTGTTAAACTAGACTTTAGTGGCACAGGCCTATAATCCCAGTACTCTGGGAGGTTGAGTCAGAATAATTACAATTTGGGCAGTTTAGAGACTTTATCTAGATCCAGTCTCAAGCTAAAAATAAATAAATAAAGGGAAACTGAGCATGTAGCTCAGTGTGAAGATCCAGAGCCACGTACAAAGAAGCAAAGACAACTTCTGTGCGGGCTATGTGTCTTTTTTGTTTGTTTGCTAATTCATTTTGTTTTATTTCTTTGAGATGAGGTCTCACTATGTAGCTCAGGCTAGTTTTTAACTCATCGGGAGTTCAGACTGGCCTTGAGGTTGAGCCAATCCTGTCTCAGTTCCCCCACCCCCCTGTGCTGAGATTACAGGTATGTGCTACCATGCCTGGCTACATGTCTGGTTCTTGGTAACCATTTTGAGATGGTGTTTGTCTTTTAAATAAATAGCCATTACATTTTGTCTACAAGGAGAGCATTTTATCTAAAAGGAAAGCATCACATAAGTGGTGCTGTCTGGGTGGGAGCATGGAAAGAAGACATGACAACATTTTATTGATAATAATAAAGCAGTTAGAGAGGAAACAAAATGGCTGTCCTCCCTCCCCATCCATTCATGGGTTGATCTTATTTTAAACTTTTATGAGTGATCTGAGGAAAGATACAGTTGAGGATATCATGGTGAAATTGTCCACATTTATAACTAATGCTGAGTGCATTGTTGTGGGTTTTTTTTTTTTTTTTCAGTGTTCCTATGGAATACCGGCCCTCTTGCATACTAGGCAAGTGCTTACCCACTGAGCTATGTTTCTAGCATCAGGATGTGGAATGTTAATAGGAACAAAGGGCAACATCTGAGAAGGCATTCTGAGTGGGATGACAGCTGGCAGAATGGAACAGTGTAGACCAGAACATGGGAATGATTTTAGGGGAACAGAGTATGTTAAGCTTATAAAATAGTGGCCTCATGGAGATATGGGGGTCCCAGAACAGGAATCTCTGTAATTACCAACAAATTATTGATGTCATTTGCCCAGTTTGCTGGAGCATAGATGAGAGAGCCATTAAAAATTCAAGCCTTCTTAAGAATGGCATGGGACACAGAAAAATTCACTTCTGTCTTTGTATAAAACTGTCTATCCCAAATGACTCTTTACAATGATAATCTTTCCTCAAAGAGTCTCTGTCACCCAATTTTCAAAAAAGGGAGTAAGGAGAGTGTATTACCTGTTTCATTTTTCTTTCACAATACCTGTTATACATTTTGATCCTTATTTACACTTTCAGTTTCTCCCACCAGAGAAACAATGTGGTATTTACACATATGACTGATTTATTTCACTTAAGAATATGGTCTCAAAGTGCATACATTTACCTAGAAAAGTCTCAAGCTTATCCTTCTTTATGCAGAGTAGTACTCCATTGTATAATGTTTCATTTTCTAGTTTGTTTTGTGTAGGTGAATCAGCTATTCTCAGAGATTTGGGGGTTTCTTATTCTTTTTCTGAAATTGGATCTGTTATTTCTGTTTCATTGTCTGTTTAATTATGTTTATTGAATAAACCCTCCTACTTTTTTATTCCTACTCTATGAGCAATCTATTCTCTATTTTGCCTTTAAAATTGTAACTGTAGTATTTTTTTAGCAGAGGGTGGAGATTATTGGATTTAGAGATACCAAGTGAGCTGAATTAATTTTGTAGTTGTAAACTCATGCTTCTCACCATTTTTCTATGTGCAGATATTAAACCAGGCTTGCATGTAGTGAGGTGGAGAGGTTGAGAGGTGTATAAGTGAAAAGGAAAACAAAAGTTCCTATTTTGTAGAAGAGGTGATTGAGAACTACCTGTTTGAAGAAGCATACCTAGTTTAAACTTGGCAGCTCCATTTTACATAATACCAATATCTAGTTCCTAAATCTATCTGTGATTATGGATTAGGGAGAGCCTGATATTTGAAATACCTAGAAAGCATTTAACATTTTGATTTTTACAGTTTCTTTCACTTCTCTTTTTTTGACACAAGGTCTCATCTTGTAATTCATGATACCTTTGAACTCACTATGTAGCCCAGTTTGGCATTGAATTTGTTGTCACACTCCTGGCTCAGCCTCCCCAGTGAGGAGATTATAGGAGTAGAAAACGACACTGGAAAAGTATTCCTCCACTCTCTTCATGTAACAGCCAGCAGTAGCCTGGAGCAGCACCCTCTGGAAAGAAATTTTACATAGGCCTTTATAATACAACCTGATAAGTGTTATAACACTTACCAGATTGTATTGTAATTGTCTGTGTATATATCTATCTGTCTTCCTATGTCATTAGTTAGACTGTGAGCTCCTTGAGGGCAGGAATGGTATCTTCATTGATAGAGCTCAGCCTGGAACATTAGTAGGCCACAGTACATGTTTATTGGATGAATAAATGAATGAGTCATCAACAGACATTTATTGTGTGCTTGCTAAAGTGATCTCCACAGGCCCTGGACTGCCAACTATGTCTTTAAAATTCATGTGATTGGAAACTTGATACTTCTTTTTAGTTATATAGGTATCTGCACAAGTTACTTTTAAAAATTTTAATTTATATGTGTTTAATTTTTTTTCATACCTGGGATCAAACTTTTGACCTAGTGATTGCTAGACAGGTGCTTATACCACTGAGTTAAATTTCCAGCTATGTTTTTAATTTTTATTAGTATATTTTTGTAGTACTAATGATTAATTGTGGGAAGTTGGTCATGCACATAACACCTCAAGTACACCTACAACTATTTTTATTTCCTTTCCCTCTCCTCACTCCCTCCATCTCTTGGTCCCCATCCTTTTTCCCCAAAAGACCTATTTCTCTGTTTTCTATTATCTTTTATTTTGCTTGTTAACTTATTTATATTTTGGGTTTCTCATAGAGAAATCATGCTATATTTAGCTTGTATGTCTTGATTTGTTTCACTTAAAATTATGGTGTCAAGGTGCATCTATTTCCCTACAAATGACTAAAGTTTTATCTTTAGTTTGTTTTGAGACAGGATTTCCCAATATTTTTCAGGCTAGCTGGAACTCACTGTGTAGCTCAGGTTGGCCTGTAATTTATGGCAATCCTCTTCCCTCAGCCACCTGAGTGCTGGGATTATAGGCATGTGCTACCATGACCAGTTTAAAATTATCTTTCTTTATAGCAGAGTAGTCTTCCATTGCATACAAGCACCAAAATTTTAATCCATTCATCTGTTGATGGACATATAGGCCACTTCCAAAATTTAGCTATTAAGAATTGTGCTGCTATAAACCATGAGTATGTATGTATTAATGTAGTATGACATCTTTAACTCTGGGGAAGATGCCTAGGAGGAGTATACCTGGATCAGAGGGAATTTTTGTTTGGTTTTGTTTTGATTTTTGAAAGTCTTGTTATGTGTTCTAGGAGGGCCTGGAACTCACAACTATCTTCCCACCTTGGCCTTTTGAGTACTTGGATTACAAGCATTTGCCACCACATATGCTTTGGAATTTCTGCTTCTAGCACTGAAATTTTTTTAAATTTTTATTTGTATGAGAATAATCTCAATAATGATTTCCATAGTGATTGTATTAGTTTACACTCCCAAGAAGAATAGAAGGGTTCCTTTTTCCCTGCAGCCTCCCAGCATTTTTTTTTTTTTTTTGTACCAGGGATCCAACTCACAACCTTGCACTTGTCAGGCAAGCATTTATGCCACTAAGCTAAATCCCCTGCCTCATCAGCATTTTTTATTATTTGATTTCTTGATGATCGTTCTTTCTGGAATAGAGTAGAATCTCAGTGTTCTTTTAATTTACATTATTCTAATGAGCATAAATGTTTAACATTCTTTTATGTGTCTGTTGGCCATTTGTACTTTTTTTTTTTTTGAGACAGGGTCTAGCTATCTGGTTCAGACTTGTTTTGAACTCATTGTATAGCATAGGTAGGCCACAAACTTGGGACAGTCCTTCTGCCTCAGACTCTTTAGTGCAGAGATTATAGGTGTGTTCCACCATACCTGGCTGATTTATTGATTTCTCTCTTTTTTTGCTCTTTTTGAGACAGAGTTTCACTATGTAGTTCAGGCTGCCCTTGAACTCACTTTGTAACTTAGGCTGCCATTGAACTCGCAGCAATTCCCCAGCCTCAGCCTTCCAAGTACTGGGAATATAGGCATGAACCACTACACATGGCCTGGTCTGTACATTTCAATTGTTGATTTTTTAATAGATTTATTTTGAGTAACCTAGTATTTTCAGTTTGTTGTATATAACAGATGTTAGTCTTCTTATTTTTAGTTAAAGAGAAAAAAAAACAGAAAAAAGGTAGAAATACTACCTTTTTTCAAGAATTTCAAGAAAGAAGATAAACAGTAAGAAATCACTAGTTGATAAATTACACACTGTTCTTTTAGAAATAGTTTTTCAAGTTACAAAATTAAAGAACACAAAGTGGTCATGCAAGCAGTGAGAGTGCAAACAGATCTGTTCAACAGTCCAACAAGAACCTAGAAATATGGTTATCAATCCCACACACCTAAACATACGTGCAGCTATATGTTTTATAATGCTTCCTATTTCCTCTTTTTTACAATAGCAATTATACATTTGAAAAATTTTATTTAAAGAGAAGAAAAAAAGCAAAACAGAAAAAAGGGTAGCAGCAATACAGAATTCTAAAAGAAAGAAAGAAAAAGGAAGAAAAAAAAAATGAGAAAAAGCCCCACTAAGAAATCAGTAAATTATGAATTACATACTGTCATCCTGGATGTAGTTGTTTAAGTAACAAATTTAAAGAGTACATAGTAAACATTTAAACAGTTCTGCTCAAAGATCCAACAAAGATTCAGCAATATGGTCATCTATTTTACACACTCAAATATACATGCAGTTATATCCCTTAGAGCACTTTCTTTTCCTCTCTTTTTTACAATAGCAATTACACATTTTGGTTTTATTACTCTTATAGTTCTTGTTTACTTTTTACACTAGAGAAACAATATGATATTTATAAATATGACTCTTATTTATTTCACTAATCAGGATAGCCTCAAGTTTTCTCCATTTACCTATGAAGGCCTAAAGATCATCCTTTTTTATAGCGGAATAATATTCCATTGTATAAAAATGCCACATCATTTTCATGCACTCTGCAGTTGATGGGCATCTTGGTTGTTTCCAGGATTTAGCTATCACAAATTGTGCGGCTATGAACATGGGTGCACATATATCACTGTGATATGAACTTTTCAGTTCTTCAGGGAAAATACCCAGAAGGGGAATAGCTAGATTGAAAGGGGCTTCCAATCCTAATCTTCTGAGAATTTTCCATATGTATTTCCATAATGGTTGCACCAGTCTACATTCCCACCAATACTGGAGCAGTGTTCCTTTTTCCCCCGCAGCCACAGCAACATTTGTTATCAGTTGATTTCTTGATGGAAGCTACTCTTTTCGGAGTGAGGTGGAATCTCAGTGCTGTTTTAATTTGCATTTCTCAAATGACGAGTGATGGTAAACATTTCTTCATGTATTTATTTTGCCATTTGTATATCTTTCTCTGAGAACTGTGTGTTCATCTCAGATGTCCATTTTTGGAGAGGGTCATTGAATTTGGGGGGCTTGATGTTTTTCAATTCTTTATATGTTGTGGACACAAGTCCTTTGTCTAAGGGGTTGCTGGCTAAAATTCTTTCCCACTCTGTGGGTTTTCTTTTCACTCCGTTGGTGATTTCTTTTGAAGTACAGAAACTTTTCAATAATATGAGAGCGCATTTGTTGATTCTTTGAAGTGTTTTGTATTCAGTTTGCATTTTGTTCATGAATTCTCTGCCTACCCCTATGTCTCCAAGACTTCTACCTACCTTGTCTTCCAGTAGATTTAGTGTTTCTGTTTTAATATTGAGGTCTTTGATCCATTTAGACTTTAGTTTTGTGCATAGTGATAGGCTTGGATCTAGTTTCAGTCTTCGGCATGTAGAGAGCGAATTTTTCCAACACCATTTATTAAAGAGACTATCCTTCTTCCAGTGGACATATATAGCCCTTTGTCAAATATCAGGTGGCTGAGTGTCTTTGTAGTTGTGCTTGCATCTTCTAATCTGTTCCATTGATCTTCAGGTCTATTTCTTTGCCAGTACCAAGCTGATTTTATCATTGTGGCTTTGTAGTACTGTTTCAAGTCAGGAATTGAGATGCCTCCTGCCTTGCTTTTGTTGCCTAGAATTGCCTTTGTTATACTAGGTTTCTTCTGTTTCCAAATGAATTTTAGAGTGTTTTCTCTAGATCTGCAAGGTATGTCAATGGTATTTTGTTTGGGATTGTGTTAAATCTATATAACAGTTTTGGGAACATGGCCATTTTCACAATGTTGGTTCTTCCAAACCAAGAGCAAGGAATGTCCTTCCATTTTCTAATATCCTCTTCAATCTCCTTTTTCAGTGTAGTATAATTTTCAGCATATAGGTCTTTTATATTTTTAGTTAGGTTGATTCCTAAGTATTTCATTTTTTTACATGTTATTGTAAAGGTGATATTTCCATAATTACTCTCTCAGTGAGTCTTTTTGTGTATAGGAATGCTATTGATTTTTGAGCACTGACTTTGTATTCAGTTACACTGTTGAACTTGTTTATTATCTCTACTAGTGTTTTTATTAGAGTATCATGTCATCTGCAAATAGAGATAATTTAATTTCTTCCTTTCCTATCTTTATTCCTTTTATATCTCTCTCTTTTCTGATTGCCCTGGCTAGTGTTTCCAGAACTATATTGAAAAGGAGTGGTGATAGTGAACACTGTTGTCTTGTTCCTGATTTTAAAGTGAAAGCTTTCAATTTTTGTCCTTTTAGTATAATGTTGGCTGTTGGTTTGTCATAGATGGCCTTTATAAGGTTGAGGTAGACACCTTGTATTCCGAGTTTCTGAAGGGTTTTTATCATCAACATGTGCTGGATTTTGTCAAAAGCTTTTCTGCATCTATTGAGATAACCATGTGGTTTTTGTTTTTGGCTCTGTTGATGTGGTGAATTACATTTATTGATTTGCATATTTAAACCATCCCTGCCTTCCTGGAATGAACCCCACTTGGTCATGATGTATAATCTTTTTGATGATTTGCTGCATTCTGTTTGCCAGTATTTTGTTCAGAATCTTTGCATCTTAGTGACATTGGCATATAGTTCTCTTTTTTGTTTGGATCTTTCTCTGGTTTTGGTATCAGAGTAATACTTGCCTCCAGGAATGATTTAGGGAGGATTGCTTTTTTCTCAATTTCACTGAAGAGTTGAAGGAGTACTGGCATCAAATCTCTGAATTTCTTGTAGAATTCAGCTGTGAATCCATCAGGACCTGGGCTTTTCTTTGTTGATAAGTTTTTAATTACATTTTCAATTTCAATAGCTGATATTGGGTTGTTCAAAATTGCTATATATTCTTGGTTGAGCTTTGGTAGTTCATATGTTTCTAGAAATCTGTCCATTTCCTCTGTTTTCCACTCTATGTGAGTTGAGATTTTCATAGTTGGTATTCATGATCTTTTGAATTTCCATGGGATCTGTAGTAATTTCTCCCTTTTCAATTCTTATTGCATGAATTTGGGTGTTTTCTTTCTTTCTCTTGACAAGGTTCGCTAGGGGTTTGTCAATTGTTTTTATTATCTCAAAAAACTAGCTTTTCAATTCATTAATTCTTTGTATTCTTTTTTTAGATTCAATTGCATTAATTTATGCTCTAATCTTTACAATTTCCTCTCTTCTGTGAGCTTTGGGTTTAGCTTTCTCTTCTTTTTTAAAAGCTTGAGATGGAGCACTAGGTTATTTATTTGTGCTCCTTCTGTTTTCTTGATATGACAATTTATTGCTATATATTTCCCTCTTAAGATCGCTTTCATTGCATCCCACAGATTACCGTATGTTGTTTCTATATTTTCATTGAATTGTAGGTATTGTTTTATTTCTTCTTTAATTTCATCTGTAGCCCACTGGTTGTTCAAAAGGCTGTTATTTAATTTCCATATATTTATGCAGGTTTTACAATTTCTTTTGCCATTAATTTATATTTTAAGTGCACTATATGGTCAGATATTATGCATGGTATGATTTCAATACCTTTGCATTTACTTAAGAATGTTTTATGTGATAATATATGGTCTGTTTTGGAGAATGTCCCATGTGCAGCTGAGAAGAATGTGAATTCTGAAGTGGTTGGGTGGAACATTCTGTGAACGTCTACTAAATCCAATTGCTCACAGGTATGACTCAGTTCCGTTGTTTCTTTGCTTACTTTTTGTCTAGTTGATCTATCTCTTTGTGACAATGGGCTGTTAAGTTCTCCTGTTATAATTGTGTTCTTGTGTATTTGGTTTTCCATGTCCATTAGTATCTGTCTTATATAGTTGGTTGCTCCTGTATTTGGCACATATATATTTATCATTGTTAGTTCTTCCTCTTGAATTTTTCCACTAACAAGTATGTAGTGACCTTCTCTATCTCTTTTAGTCATTTTAGGTTTGAAGTTCATGTTGTCTGCAAATAGAATAGCTAGCCCTGCTTTTTTCTGGGTTCCTGTTGCATGGAATATTGTTTCCATCCTTTGACTTTTAATCTATGAGGTTCCTTTTGGGTCAGGTGTGTGTTTTGTATACTGCATTTAGTGGGATCCAGTTTCTTGATCAATTCTGTCAATCTATTTCTTTTTATAGGTGAATTGAGGCCATTTATATTTATGGATATCACTGAAATGTACTGGCTCGACTTTGCCATGTTATGTTCCAGTTGTTTCTTTCTGCTTTTCCTCTTATTTAATTGCTTATCCTACCTGGTGGTTTCTTTCTGTTGTTGTTTTGGGGATTGTGGTCATTTTTATCTCTGTCTAGTATGTCTTTCAGTACTCTTTCTAGGGTTGGTTTGGTGGACATAAATTTATTCAGTTGTTCTTTGTAATTGAAGAATCTCGTTTCTCCATTAAATTTCAATGAAGGTTTTGCTGGGTACATCAGTCTGGATTGAAGGTTGTTTTCTTTCAGGGTTTGAAATACCTCACTCCAAGCTGTTTTTGACTGGAGGGTTTGTGGTAAAAAGTGTGCCCTGAATCTAAAGGGCTTTCCTTGATAGGTGAGTTGTGTCTTTTCTCAGACAGCTTTTAGTATTCTGTTTTTATGCTGTATGTGTGAGATCTGAATTATTATGTGTCTGGGTGTGGATTTATGTTGATTGTGACTGTTTGATGTTCTATATGCCTCACTTATCTGCATATCAGATTCTTTCCCCATGTTTGGGAAATTTTCTGCTATTTTTTATGTAAATACTTTATGTATGTCATTTGCCTGGGCTCCTGTATCTTCACTAATTCCCATTATTCTTACATTGTTGCTCTTGGCATCATCATGAAGCTTCTGGATTGTCATTTCATGCTGCTATGTTATTTTTAGAAGTTCTATCCTTTCCTGAGTACTAATTGTGATCCTGTCCTCAAGGTCTGAAATCCTATCCTCAGCTTACATTAGGTGGTTTTGCATGCTTTCAATAGAATTTTTTGTTTCTTGGATGTCTCTTTTTTTCATGAATTCTGCTTGTTTTCTATATTGTTCATTCAAAATTTCAATCAGTTTTCCATGCTCATGTACTTTTTCCTTTAGTTCTTCTTTAGTTGCATTCAACAACTCCTTTTCTAAAGCTGTTATTTCTGTCTTTACATGGGAGAGTACTTCCAATTTGATTTCCTCTATAGCCTGATGTAGCTGTTTTTTTATTTCACTCACTATCTTTTCAGAAGTTCCTGATGTGTTACTTTTGGTGTCCTCTATTTCAATGTCTCCTATACTTGCTTCTGGTGAACTATATGTTTGAGACTGCATTTTGCTTTTTCTTTTTGTCACTTTCACTCTGCCTGATATTTTCTATATGTAGGAGAGTATCACACTCTTCAGACTCACCAAAGTCTTAGAGTTACTTGGAGGGGGTTTTACTATTGGCCTTTTTTATCCCCTGTACACCTCTATTTTAGGGGCATACTCACAACACTGATACAGTTAATCTGCTGCAGTTCAATGTTTGCCACCTCAGAGCAAAGTTCAAAATTTTTTCACACTAACTGGAGCCTGCTGAGGTCTTGTGATGTTCCACATCGGAGGGCAGGCCCAGCAGAAGCAGTCCAGGGCAGTTTTCAGTCTTGAGCCGGCCTCCTCAATATTCATGGTTGCAGGGCGGTCCCTTGGGGGAGATTCCCGGCAGCCTATGCCTGAGGCAGGCATCCGCCAAGTTCCTGGTGGCAGAGTGGGCCCACGGGGGAGGTTCCAGGCAGCTTGCCCCTGATGCAGCCTTCTGCTAAGTTCCCAGTGGCAGGGAAGGCCCACGGGGGAGGTTCCAGGCAACTTACCCCTGATGTAGGTTCCGCTAAGTTCCCAGTGGCAGCGTGGGCCCTCTAGTCGTCCTTTTTTATACCATGATGTAAATTGTTTATTTCTTTTTCCCCCATATCCATTTGATTCAACCATGAAAGGAAAGAAAGAAAGAAAGAAAGAAAGAAAGAAAGAAAGAAAGAAAAGCTACAATGAAATTTAAAAGCATGTCAAATGTCAATCAGGGGTTAACATAGGTACATACATTGCACATTGTCATCCCTAAATCATTCACCCAGAGCACAAGACATCTGCCTTCAATTGTTTGAACAATAACTGTATAAATATTTCGCTTTAGCAAACTCAGAGAAATCAATAGTATGTTTATTATTTTATATAAATATGAATTTTTTTCTTTCAGCTTGTCACACTAATGAAACAATTTAATGTTTTTTTAAAAATTTTAATGAGGGTAAAATTAGAACAAAACCAAACAAAACAGACCATAAGAAAACAATTGAAGAAACACAGATTTCAAAGCAAGACAACTGGAGATCTTCACTGTCTATCATATTGTCTCTTGTTTTCTTCCAAATAGTTGTCCATATCTTCACACACAATGAATTCATACCATACAAAATAGTATTAAGCTGATCAAAACAGGATGATGAAGTCATTTTAGGTCTTCAAGACTAGACAATAGAGAAGGCAAAATTGGCTGCCATAGTGTGTCTCATTCTCTTCAAAATAGCTGTCCAGACATTTACATATGTTGAAACTAAACAACAGAAAACATACTAATATCATTCTGAACAGAGAATAATAGTATTGCTAGATTTTATATCATGACAGTACAGAATTAGCACTGGGTATCTTAGTGTCCCTTTTTCTTCAAAGTATCTGCTCATTACATCATGCATTATATAATCAATTCACATAAGCTGTTTAGAAGTTCTGTGCCTGCATGAGTCTCTACATGTGTACCTATCCTTTCTGCCTTAGAGGGAAAAACAAATCAAAACAAGATAACAAAACATTTCTAGAAAAACATGGAATGAAAAAGACATAAAAAAGCACAATACTAGGTGCTCTACCATAGTTACTATGATGTCTCTTGTTACTTTCAATAGAATTGTCTATATTATATTAATAATATTACTATTAGTAAAAACAAAACATTGGAGACATTATAGGACTTCAAATACAGTTAATAATCAAACCAGAATGGATATGCCATTGAATCTGATTGTCTTCAAAGTAGTTGCCTATACTCTCAGACTTGATATCATCAAGCATACCAGATTTGAATAAAATCAGTTAAGACAAAACAGCAATCTAACAAACCAGATTCAAATAAGATCAGTCATAGTAAGACAGTGTAAGTAATACAGGGCTTCAGTTTAAGTTAATAGTAAATTAAGGGTAGTTACCATAGTATATCCTGCTATTTTTGGAATAGCTGTCTGTGCCCTCAAATCTAGTACTAGTAGACAGACTGGAAGAGAATATAATGAAACTAAACAGAGCGATAAGAATAATGTGGATTTTAAATCCTGGTACACTGTAAACAATGTCCTCTGCCTTCCTTTTTTAGACAATTCCTGCCATTTCACTTTTACAGGGTGCTTTGTACATTTTGGGTCCCACTAACTCCTTTAGTTTTTAGATTAGGGGAATAAGCTGCTATCTACCTAAGTGGTTCTGAACCTTGAGCTGTATTCCTTTACCTACTAAAGCCTCAAGGTTTTCCATTCTTATAGCTGACTAGTTCTCTACTACACAAAAGTGTCATGACTTTTCAACCTATCTGTAGCTGCTGGATGAGCTGTCCCTATTTCTCTCTAGTTCCCTGTCACATAAAGCATTGTTTTCTCATCTTTGACTTTCAGTTCATTAACCCACTTTCAAGTTGATTATATTTCCTATTCAGAGCATC
The DNA here is from genome assembly GCA_004027455.1 of Hydrochoerus hydrochaeris. Taxonomy (NCBI): domain Eukaryota; kingdom Metazoa; phylum Chordata; class Mammalia; order Rodentia; family Hydrochaeridae; genus Hydrochoerus; species Hydrochoerus hydrochaeris. The sequence goes on from PVLA01004742.1 coordinate 49,810, forward strand.
TTGATGGACCCTATCTCCTGATCTACTCTGACTGTGTTTCTTTTTGTTAGTGTATCAAGGCTATCTGTGTTAGAGATTCTAGCCAATCTTCTCTGCCTCAACTCTGCTATGCTATTTTCCTGCTGTTGGTTGTGTACTTTTCCCCTTCATTTCACTGTCAGCCCCATTCATTGAGGCCTCTCTGCCATTGTTCCTGGAATACTGGTGTTTTTTTTTCTCTCTCTCTTTAGAAAGTCCTTCAGTATTTTTTGTAGGGTTGGGTTGGTAGTTATAAACTCACCAAGTTACTCTTTGTCATGAAAGCATCTTGTTTCTCCATTAATTTTGAGAGACAGTTTTGCAGGGTACCTCAATCTGGGTTGGAGGTTATTTTCTTTGAGGGCTTGGAATACTTCACTCCAAGCTCTTCTTGATTTGATGGTTTGTGTTGAGAAGTTTGCTCTGGTTTTGATGGGTTTTCCTTTATAGGTGATCTATTTCTTTTCTCTGACTGCTTTTAACATTCTGTGCTTGTGATGAATTTCTGGTATCTTGATTTTTATGTGTGTGGGTGTAGATCTGTTTTGGTTGTAGCTGGCTGGAGTTCTGTGTGCCTCAAATCTGAATGTCATTTCCTTTTCCTATGCTTGGGAAGTTTTCCTTAATTATTTCTGTGAATAGTCTTTGTATTTCATTTGTGTTTACCCCTGCTTCTTCGCTCACATTTTTTATTCTTAAGTTATAGATCCTCTTGTCTTCTAGCCTTTGTATTGTTACTTCCTGTTTGCTTGTTATTTTTAAGAGATCTTTCCTTTCATGATCACATATTGCAAATCTGTATTCAGGTCTTGAAAATCTAACTTTAGTTTCTGTCAGGCAATTTTGCCAGATTTCAATGGAGTTTTTAATTTCCTGGTAATCTCTTTGAATCTCTTTCATGTATTATAGATTTTGTTTATATTCTTCATCAAACATTTCTCTCCTTTTTCTGGATTCCTCCATTCTTCCATCTTTGTCTTCCTGAGAGGTGCTTAGAATTTCTTTTATTAATCTTATTATATCTTGCCTCACTTGAATTAGAGTTTCAGTTTGAAGTTTGTCAATGATTTCAGGAAGATATTTCTTTATGTCGGCTGACGCTGTGTCCAATATTGCATGTTTGCTGCCCTCGATCTCCTCTGTATTTACCTCTCCTGGACTTATTTTCCCTGGTTCAGTGGTTGGAGGCTTTTTGTTGTTTCTTTGTCTTGTTATGTTTATGGTTTCTTTCAGACAGGGGAATGGTGGAGGTCTCAGGACCTTTTCATATTGCTTACAGTTTTTCTGAAGTGTACTGGCTAGGGGATTACTGCCCTCTCCCGTTTGCTGTTGATCTGTGACATGCATGTAGGGGGTGATGTTGGCTGTCCCCTCTTCTCCAAGCCAGTCAACCATTGCATGCCTTCAGCACGTTGGTCTGTGCTGTGCAGATGTCACACATTTGGGACAGTTTTGTCACTGGCTATTGGGTCCTACCAGGGTCATGACCCAGCCCAAGCAGATCCCATCAGTTCGCTTTGGGCCAGGAGTGGCCAAGTGATGCAGTTCTGGGTTCAGGCTCATCTTGCACAACTACAATATGTCACCCAGCCAGCAACAACATCCCCCTCCCATGACCAAATTCCTAGCACTCACCATGGGTCAGTGCAGCTCTCGATGCTGATTCTTCTCTTTGCTGTAGTTCATCTTCCCACCATGGGCCTTGGGCTCACCAATCCCTAATTTTCGCATGACTGCAACTTCAGCATTACCAGGAGTCATCTGACTCCAAGATGCCCAGTACAGCATGGGGCCGGCTCCAGTGAGAGTGTTTATCTCAAGCGTTCTGTCCATGTCTTTTCTTTCTTTCTTTTCTTTTTCTTTTTCCTCAGTTTCTTCCTGGGTCATGAGAATCCCTCTCATTTTGTCTGGTCTTCCCTCCATGGTATTAAATTCTAGCATCTGAGTTGTTACTCTGAGAGAGGCTCTCTACCCTGTTACCTATCAATCTGCCATCTTCTTGGGTCACTCAACAATTCACTGTTTATATATGTGTGTCTTATTTATTTCACTAATGAGTTTGTTCTCAAGGTGCATCCATTTACCTATGAAAGTGTCCAATTTATCATTTTTTTTTTTATCAGTACCAGGGATCGAACTCATGACCACATGCTTTCAAGGCAGGCACTTGTGCCACTGAGCTAAATCCCCAGCCCAAGTTTATCATTCATTATGGCTGAGTATACTCCATTGTATAAAAATATGACATTTTTTATCTGTCCCTCAGTTGATGGGCATTTAGGTTGTTTCCCAGATCTGGCTATTATTATCATCCATACATCACTTTGCTATCATGTTTTTAATTCTTTTGGGAAGATACCCAGAAGAGGAATAGCTGAGTTGAATGGGACCACCAATCCTAGTTTTTTGAGGAGTCACCACACTGATTTCTACAGTGGTTGCATCAGTCTGCATTCCCACCAACAGGGTAGAAGGGTTTCTTTTTCCCCACAGCCCTTCCAGCATTTGTTATTGCTTGATTTCTTGATACTAGCCATCCTTTCTGGGGTGAGATGAAATCTCAGTGTTGTTTTAATTTGCATCTCTCTTCTTTTTCTCATCTAGCACTACTTGATTGATTTCTCATGGTCTATGACTAGTTTTGAGAAATCTTTCTTTCCCTGTAGCTAACTGCAAGCCTGTCTTCAGTATCTAATATCATGTCCTTACATTGGTGTAATCTGCTTCCAGTACTTATAATGGAGTTTTTATTCTCCTGGATATCTGTTTGAATCTGCTTTATGGATTCCCTTTGTTTTCTATGCTGCACTTCCATAATTTGCATAATCTCATCTATTTTTTTGTTTGTGTCTGCCCTAACATTGCTAAGCATGGTGTATAGTTTGGCAATCTCTGTAGTTATTTGAGAGATTATTTCTGATTTCACTTTTTCCAGAGCCTCATTCAGTTGCTTGGTAGTTACTGCTGGGGAGAGACCTGTTGGGGGGCTTTCAGATTGTCCCACCTCATTGCCCCTGGGTTTGCCTTTAGTGAACTGGATGTCTAGGGTTGTGCCTTGTTTAAGTATCTTCTCATTTCTTTTCTTTTTTAGTTTAATTTCTGGGGTGATGCTTTTAAGTTGTCTATGGTGGGTTGCTTTATTAGTGGTACTTAGGACACTTAGGTGATGATTACTTCTCTGAGGTATCTTCCAGGTATAGCTAGTTTTTGGGTTTTGAGTCAGTTGGAAAATTTTACCTGTTCAGCTTGTTGGAGAGGTGCAGTTGTTGTTCATTTGGCCTCATCCCTGGCTCTTTGTCATTGTGCCACAGTGATCCTTTGTTTCCTGTGATCCTTCATTAATCTCAATCATAGATTATCATGAATTATCAGGGCCAGTGGCTGTTCAGAACAATTATGTCAATTTTGGCTGTAGTAGTACCAATAGCATCAAACACAGCCTAAAAAAACCACAAACTGAGGTCTTAATTTGCAACTTTTAACTGTATGAACTAGATTTATGATTAATAAGAAAATATAAAACATACCAGATAATTATGTGCAATATGTAAGTCTGTAATGTGTCAGTTTTGCCCTTGGGGTTAAAATTTAAAATAGATTAAAGGGAAAATTGAGAATTGGAAAAAGAGAAATAGATTACAAGTAAGTTTGGAGGACAAAGATGGATCCCACCAACTTGGGGACACTGATGCAGAAGACTGAGAGAAAAGAGAGGTGGAAGAGAAAAGGAAGAACAAAACAAAATCACACCCACAGAGAGGTTAGTAACCACTCTCACACTAAGAAAAAAAAATGAAAGAGAAAGAGAAATAAACAAAAACCAACTGAATAAAACAAAGCATAATAAACCAACAACCAACAAAACAAAACAAATAGTCCACTTCTAGAATTTTCTCTGGATCCACCAGTAGACAGCCTGTGGAGACAGCATCCTGAATTGTGCCACTGTATCCCTGCAAGCCAGCCATTGCTTTATGCTGGAGTAGTAGATAACCTTACCAGGCCTACCCTGAGCCTGGACTCATTGGGCTTGCTGCAGTCCAAGCAGTTTCCATGGTCTGAGCCCAGCTAGGATCTGCTGGAGGAAGCTGGCAGCAGTTCTGGTTCAGGGCTTATCTGGCCTGACTCCAGAATGGCTCCCAACCAATCACTCTCTCCTGTGGGAGGACTGAGTCCTTTGTACTCACTGCCATCCAGTGCAGTCTTCCACATCTGCTGCTCCCCTCCACTGCTCCTCCACTGCATCTCACTGTAGAGTCCTCTGGGGTTACCAGCAGCCACTGTCACTGTGATGGTGTGTCACCAGGTTCCAACAGCTCCTATCATGCAGTTAGTCTGGCTCTGGGTGAAGGTGCCATCAGCTACGGCCTTCTTTGTTGAAGTTTTTCTTTTCACTCTTTCTCTCTGGGCTTCAGTTCACACTTCAGATTCTTCCTGGGTCCAGGGGACCTTCTTCTTTCCTTGTCTTCCTCATGATGCTTTATTCCAGCATCTGGATGGTGATTCTCAGATAAGCTGTTTTCTCTGCTGCTTACTGCTCCACCATCTTCCGAGGTATAAGTCTTCTGTCTGAGGAATAGCTGCAAAAATGTTTCCTATTCTGTAACTTTTGTATTCACTGGGTTGTGTCCTTTGGTGAGCAGAAGCTTTTCAAATTTATATAATCCTGTTTGTTGAGTTTTTAAATTTTGTTTTGTTTGTACTTTTGAGACAGGATCTCATTATGTAGATTAGGCAGGCCTTAAACTCGCTATGTAATCCAGGCTGGCCTTGATTTTGGGGTATCTTTCTTCTTTAGCCTTCCAGGTACTGGGCATGTGCCACCATATCCAGGTACATTGATTCTTGATGTTTCTTGTGCAATTGGGGTTCCCTTCAGAAAGCCTTGCCTATGCCTATGTCTTCAAGAGTTTTAGTATTACATCTTCCAGCAGTTTGTGTTTCTGTTTTAACAATTTTACCTTTGACATATTTTGATTTTAGTTTCTTTCTTATACATATTCCTTTTATTTTTTTCTCTTGCTGATTACTCTGACTAATGTTTGGAATATTCTGTTGAGCAGATATTGGACATCCTGATCTGAATCCTGATTTTAGAGAGAAAGCTTTTGGTTTCTCTGTATTTAGTATGATGTTTGCAATAGGTTTATAATGAATGGCTCCTATGAGATTGAGATAAGATCCTTTATACCTATTTTCTTTAGCCTTCTTATCATGAATGGATGTTTGATATTGTCAGACTTCTTCTGTATCTATTGAGATAGTCATGTGATTTCTGTCTTTGCCTCTCTTTATGTGATATTACATTTACTGATTTGTGTCATCCCTGCATCCCAGGGATGAAGCCTACATAGTCATGATGTATGACCTTTTTGATGGTACATTGCATTCTGTTTGGCAGTATCTTGGAGGAGTTTTTTGTCTATATTCATTAAAGAGATCAGCTTTTTTTGTGCATATGGGTCTTTGTCTGTTTTTGCTATTAGGGTAATGGTCGCTTCCAGGAATGACTTTGGGACTACTTCTTCCCTTTCTATTGCAGAAAAGATTTTGAAGAGTATCTACATTAGATCTTGTCTGAAGTTCTTCTAGAGATTTAGCAATAAATCTGTCAGCTTTTGGGCTTTTTTTATTTAGGAAATTTTTAGCTACTGGTTCAACTTCACTGCCTGTTATTGTATTATTCAGGGTTTTTATGTTTTCCTAGTTTTGGTACTCTGTGTATGTCTAGAAATCTCCATTTCTTCTGGATTATCTGATTCATTGGAGTACAGGTTTTCAAAATTGCTCCTTATAATCTTTTGGACTTGGGTGGTGTCTACTGTGATTTCACATTTTCATTTCTTTTTTATCTTAACTTTAAGGAGAAAAAATAAAATTTCAAACATGATAAATAGGGATAACAATGCATATTGTTATCTTCAAATCACTTACTCAGTACAAGACATACAAATTTAGTTGTTCAAACAATACTAGGACAAACATTTCTCTTCAGTGAGCTCAGAGATATCAGTGGTATAACTCTTAACTGTATATAGATAGATAGATAGATATAGATAGATATGATTTCAGCTGCTCTCACTAGTGAGACAATATGATCTTTACACATGTGTGTCTTATTTATGTCACTCAAAGTATGGTCTCAAATTACATCCATTGACCTTATAAAAGTCTCAAGTTTATCCTTTATGGCTGAGTAGTATTCCATTGCATAAAAATATGATATGTTTTTTATCCATTCCTCAATTGATGGGCATTTAGGTTGTTCCCAAGATCTAGCTATTACAAATTGTGTTGCTATTAACATTGGTGCACGCATATCACTGTGGTATGATGTTTTTAATTCTTCCAGGAAGATATCCAGAAGGAGAATAGCTGGGTCAAATGGGACCAGCAATTCTGGTTTATTGAGGAATCTCCACACCAAATGTCAGAGTGGTTGCACCAGTGTACACTTCCACCAACAGTGGAGAAAGGTTCGTTTTTCCTCACAGCCCCTCCAGCATTTGTTATTGCTTGATTTCTTGATACAAGCCATTCTTTCTGGGGTGAGGTGGAATCTTAGTGTTGTTTTAATTTGAATTTCTCAAATTACAGTGATGTTGAACATTTTTTCATGTATTTATTTACTGTTTGTATTTCTTAATCTGAGAAGTATGTATTCATCTCAGCTGCCCATATTTGGGTTGAGTCTTTAAACTTAGGAAGACTGATTTTTTTTTTGAGTTCTTGATATGTTCTTGATAGTAATCCTTTGAGGAACATCTGGCAAGCATTTTCTCACATGGTGGATTGTCTCTTTACTCTGTTGGTGGCTTCTCTTGCTGTGCAAACTTTTTAATAAGATGAGATCCTATTTGTTGATTCTTTGTGACAGTTCTCATGAAATCAATATCTTGTGCATAAAACCTTTTTCTACACCAATGTCTTCAAGAGTTTTACTTACTCTATAAACCTGCTGGAAGATGGAGAAGGTAAAACTCTTGAAGATGTTTTCATTTCTTACTAAATTGATTTAAGTCTTTTTTGTTTTGGTAAGATTCGCTAAGAAGTTGTTATATTTTGGTTATTCTTTCAAGAAACCTACTCTGATTCATTGATTCTTTCTATTTTTTTGTCTCGGTTTCATTAATTTATGCTCCAATCTTTATAATTTTGTTTCTTGTACTAGCTTCACATATGGATCATTCTTGTTCTAGGATGTAGAACTGCATCAATAGGTTATTTATTTAGACCTCTTTTTCTGATGTTGTCATTCACAGCTATAAAGTATCCTTTCAAGACCACTTTCATTGTGCTCCAGAGGTTCTGGCATAGTGTAGTGGCATTACTTTATGACTATAGGGACTGATTGATTTCTTTTTTGTTTGCTTCTGTGAGCCATTGATTATTCAAGAGTGTATTGTATAATTTCCTTGTGTTTGCATAGTTTATGTGGTTTCTTTTGTCACTGATTTCTAGTTTCATTGCTTTATGCTCTGATAATATGCATGGGATAATTTTGTTTCTTTTGCATTTACTTAAGCATGTTTTATGGGCTTAAATGTGATTTATTTTTGAGAAAGTTTCATGTGTTGCTGAAAAGAATGTTTATCTTGCTGTTGAGTGGAATACTCTGTAGATAACAAGTACTGGGGAGCACAAATTATAAATTGAGTCTTGGGTACATCCAGACTTGTTCTTGTCCTGCCTTTGAGCCAGATTGGGGTGCAAAACACACACCCCTTTTTTCTGGTCACAGCTGGAAACCTTATGGCCTTAATGGCTGCTGTGCTTCTAACAGGGCAAGATAAGACTTGCTGGAGACCTAGGAATCTGGGGAAACTACAATTTCTTCACCCCTTGCCCCCATCCTTGTCCTTGTAAGAGTGCTTTCCTGCTGCAGTCACCATTACTGTTCCTAGAAACACTCACTGCGCTTCAACCATTGTCATTGACTCAGAAGTAATGCATAAACACAGAGGTTCTGGGTGGCCTTTGCCTTTTTTCTCCACAAACAACTGATCATTCTAGATCTCTGCCTGCACCCCTGTTTTGTCTCTTTGTCTCTTTCTACTCTCCATACACCATAACTCCAAGCATGTGACTGGGGACTCACAACAGAGATCCTTGACAACTGGCACCTTGCAAGGTCTCCAATAATCAAGTACACTTGTTCTTTTTTGTTAATACTTTGTCTAGTTGATCTATTTGTGACAATGGGTTATTGAGATCTGCCACTACTATTGTGTTGACATTTATATATTATGTCCACTATTGAAGTTGGATGTGGTAGTATTGGTACATACATTTTTACGCTTATTATCTCTTTCTGTTGAATTGTCCCTTGAAGCAATAGGTAGTGACATTCTCTGCCTCTTCTGTTCAGTTTTGCATTGAAGCCCACTTTGTTTGAAAGTAGGATATCTACTCCTGCTTGTTTTCAAGCTCCTGTTTCATGGAATATGGTTTTCTATCTTTTCATTTTTAATCTGTGAATGTCCTTTTCAGTTGCATATGTTTGTCATATACAGCATACTGTTAGGTTTTGTTTTTTTAATTTATTCTGCCAATTTGTATCCTTTGGGGACCGTTCACATTGAGAGTTATTACTAAAAGTTATTGAGTTATTCATCTCATTGAATTATTATTTTGCTGTGGATTTTCTTTTTTTGCTTTCTGCTTAACTGCTCATCATGCTGGATATATTCATTGTATTAGACTTCTTGGATTTGTTGGCTTTAGGGTCTCTAGGATATCTTTGTAATTTTTTTGGAGTGTTCATTCAGTGGTCTTGAATTTTTAAAGGTGCTGTTTGTCATATTTCTCCATCCACTTTGAAAGATAATTTTGCATGCTCTATTAGTCTTGGTGGTAAGCTTTCTTTCTTTCTTTCTTTCTTTGTTTGTTTGTTTTGTTTTATTTTTTTGTTTTTTGGTTTTTTTTGGTACCAGGGATCAAACTCATGACCTAGCACTTGCTAGACAGGTGCTTATGCCTCTGAGCTAAATACCCGGTCCCTCTTTTTCTTTTCTTTTTCTTTTGAAGAGAATATAACCAAGTGAAATAAAACAGAATAGAGTCAATCAAAACAAAATGATGAACATGGTACATGACTTTAAAACAAAATACAAGGGAATCAGTAATGGCTACCATAATGCCTCTTGTTATCTCCACAAAAATTGCCCATAGCATCAGTCATAATAAAATTAAAAAAACAGTACAGAATAAAACCAATAAAAGCAAAATAATGGAAACAGTACAGGACAAGATAATAATGAAGCCACAATTGGTACCATAGTGCATCTTGTTATTTTCAGAGTAGTTGCCTATACCATAAGACATGGTAAAATCAAACAAAGCCAAATAGAATAAAATCACTCAAAACAAAACAATGGAAGCAATAAAGGGCTTCAAACAAGCTAATACAAAATAAAAAATGGTTACCATAATATATTTTATTATCTTTGAAATTGCTATACAAGCAATCAATTATGATAAATTTAGACAAATTAAAACAATAAAACTTAACTAAACAGAACAATGGAAACAATATGGGTTTCAAATCATGATAATAGATTAACAATGGCCACTGCCTTCCCTTTTTATACACTTCCCCTTTCACTTTCACGGGATGTATTGTGCATTTTGAATCCTACTAACACCTTTAGTTTTTATACTAAAGAGACAACATCCTATTCACCCATGTGACTCTGACCATTTTACCCATGAGTATGATTTCAAGTTGTATCCATTTACTTACAAAAGCCTCAGGTTATCGTTATTTATAGTTGAATAGCTTTCCATTGTGTAAAACTGCCATGACTTTCTTATCCTCTCTGCAGTTGATGGGCAAGCTATCCCCACTTCTTTCTGGTTCTCTGTCACATAGAGCATTGTTCTCTCTCCTTTGACTTTCAGTCTGTGTACCCCCTTTTGGATTAAACATGTTTCTTGTATAAAGCATATCGATGCACCCTGTATCCTGGTCCACTTCTGCCTGTGTTTCTTTTTATTGGTGAATGGAGGCCATCTGTATTGGTGATTATGACCAACATGAACTGCCTCATCTCTGCCATGCTATTTTCCTGCCACTGGCTTCCTACTTTTCCCCTCCATTCTATTGTCTGCCTTGCTCAGTGAGCCCCCCTGCCACTGTTCCTGGAACCATGGCCTTTTTTTTTTTTTTTTTTTTTATCTCTCTCCAGAGTGTCCTTCAGTATTTTTTGTAGGGTTGGTTTGGTAGTCATGCATTCCTTCAGTTCTTTGTCATGGAAGTATCTTGTTTCTCCATTAATTTTGAAAGATTGGTTTGCAGGGTACTCAATCTGGCCTGGAAGTTGTTTTCTTTCAGGACTTGAAATCCTTCACTCTAATTTCTGCTTGATTTGATGGTTTGTGTTATGAAGTCTGTCATGATTCTGATGGATTTTCCTTTATAGGTGATCTGTTTCATTTCTCTCACAGCTTTTAATATTCTGTTCTTGTGTTGAATTTCTGGGTTCTTTTGTATGACCAGGTGTAGATTTATTTTGGTTATGGCTAGCTGGAGTTCTATATGCCTCACTTATCTGAGTATCATTTCGGTTTCCTATGCTTGGGAAGTTTTCTGAATTTATTTCTATAAATAGACTTTTAATGTTGTTTGTGTTGACCTCTGCTTTTTCACTCACATTTATTATTCTTAAGTTATGTTTCTTTTGATTGCCTTGCAGCCATTGAATTGTTACTTCCTGTTTCCTTGTTACTTTTAGGAGATCTTTTCTTTCATGGTCACAAACTGCAATCTTGTCTTCAAGAGTTGAAAACCTGTCTTTACTTTCTTTCAGGTGGTTTTACCAGCTTTCAATGGAGTTTTTAATTTCCTAAAAATCTCTTTGAATCTCTTTCATGTAATCTAAGTTTTTATATTCATTTAAGGTTTCCCTCATTTTCCTATGCCCCTCTATTCTTCCATTTATGTCTTCTTTAGAGGTGTTTAGCAATTCTTTTATTATTTGTTTCATTTCCTCTTTTATCTGAGATAATATTTCTGTTCTGATATCTTTTGTAGCCTCATGAAGTTGTTTCTTTACTTCAGATGCCATTACTTCATAAACTTCAGGTGTGCAACTACTGATATCTTCTATGTTTATATCTCCTGGACCAGATCTGCTTGGGTTGGAGGCCAGAGAATGCCTTTTGCTTCTTCATTTTGATATATTCCTGGGTTCTTTTAGGTTAGTGTGTAGTGGGGTCCCAGGCACTCCAAAGCGAGACTGTTTGATTCTTCCAGTCAGTGCTGGCTATCAGTACCTGATGGTGGCCCAATGGTATGCTGGTGTGCTGGTGCAGGACTGTTTGCTGCTTTTCCCAGCCAGCTTTGGCTAGCCAGTGGCTGTTGGAGTGCACACACAGGCAGGACTGGCCCACTGCCTCCTAGCTGGTTACCTTCAGTGATCTATGATACTGGTTGCCAGAGTGTGCATGCTTGGTGGGGTGGTTACAGGTGGGGAACCTGCTTTTGGAATGCAGGCAAGGGCAGGGCTCAGTCCAAGCAGTTTTCACCAGTCTGCTCCCAGCTAGGAGTTGCTGGAGGGAGCAGGCTGCAGTTCTGGTTCTGGGCTTATTCTGCCCAAGTCCAAAATGGCACCCAGCCAACTGCTTTCTCCCTTGGGAGAACTGAATCCTCTGCACTCACTGCCAGCCAGTGCAGTCTTTACATCCATCACTCCCCTCCATCACCACATCTCTTTACAGGGGCTTCTGGGCTTGTCAGCCACCACCATCACCATGACTTTGCATCTGCACGTTTCAACAGCTCCTCACACAGTGGGTCTGGCTCTGGATGAAGGTGCTGACAGCTACCACCTTCTTTAAGTTTCTCTTTTTTACTGTCTCTGTGGGCTTTAATTCTCACTTTAGGTTCTTCCTGGGTACAGGGGACCCACTTTCCTCTTGTCTTCCTCACAGTGCTATATTCCAGCATCTCGACTGTTTGTCTAAGATAGACTGTTTACTCGGCTGCCTATGGTTCTACCATCTTCCCGGAAGTCCTTTTTGTTTTTTGGGGGTTTTTTTCTGAGACAGGTCTCACTATGTAGTGAAGGCTGGTCTGGAACTAACAGTGATCCTCCTGCCTCAGGCTCCCAAGTGCTGGGATTACAGATATGCATCTCCATGCCTGGCTATGCCACTGTGCCTGGCAGAAGTTGTTTTCTTTTAGCATTGAAACTTCTCAACTTCCTCATGAAACAGTAGGATTTTTAGGTTTGGACCTCCGTCACTGGTATTTGTACATGGTGCTACTATTGTTACTGCAGATACTTGCTTCATTTATGGGACCTGGGTGATAGATGCTAGGCCTTATCCTCATTGTTTAGTAAATGATTCTTGTTTGTATACTCATCTCATTTATCTGTCTATCTATCTATCTATCAATCTAGTTATCTATCTATATGTTTTGTAATACTGGTTATGGAATATGGGGCCTTGTATATTCTAAGTGAGTGGTCTACCACTAAGCTACACACTAATCCAGTCATCCCTTTTTATTTTATATTTCCAGAAGTCTTCCAAATAGTGTTTCTTTTTAGGACTCCTCATTTTTTATTTTATATTTCCACAGCTCTTTCCAAATAGTGTTTCTTTTTAGGACTCCTCATTTGAGATCAAGAGTGAGTAATCTCTGCAACTTTTGTGCTGCTTTTTTTTTTTGGCAAATTAATTTCTATTAATTTGCCAAAAAAAAAAAAAAAGGAACATAGCCCTGCTTACTGTTTGATGTTTTGCCTGTGGCTCCCTAACAGGGGCTGAGGATTTAAGTAGCTCAGTAGCTAAATTGGTGGCACCATGGTCCTATAAAGCCTTTATTTTAAAAACTTGCTGACCCTGTCCTGGGTCATCACTCAGTGGTGATAGTTTCATTCCCCACCAGAAATCCTCTTAGCATTTCAGAAACTTGTATTTATTAAAATTTCATTTGTTACTGCTTTTGTCATCTTTTCCTTATTTTACAGAAGCATCAAGTGTCACCATCTAATGTGAGTCTTTGTTTCAGTGATAAAAAAAGTTAAAACTGAAACATTAATATGAATTTATAGGCAAGGTTTTAACTAGAAAATAAGAGAAAATGGAGAAGGGATTTAACCTTGTGGAGAAAAACTGAAAGTTGCAATGGGCTGATGGAGAAGATAAAGCTGGTCCTTTAACAAAGGAAAAATCTAGTTTATTCAGGTGACCTAGGGTCTGGTTGATCATTATCTCAGGCTTAGTTCTGTAAAATCTCTCTGAACAGTCCTTCCTGATCCAAGAGGTCAATCTGGTTCTTAGGAGATGATTGCTCCTGCTTTGGGGCACATTCTCAGTACTGGGGAGGGTCTGCTGGAGTCCAAGGTAACTGCAGTTTTTGGGCAATGACTGGAAACTTCTAAACTCCCACTCTAGGGTTTAAAGACTGGTAATTGGATGTCTCAGGAAATCTCTTTATCTTATTTTCCTCAGGTTTCGATGTAGGATGAGATAGGTTAGCTAAATTTAGGAATAATACACTTTGTATTACTTTCTTTTAGACAAATATTCCCTAAATGATTAACTGCCTACATGCAGAACTGAGGAGATCTGATCTAAAGCTTTATGATAATGAAGGAGACAGATCCAAAATAAATGTGAAGCTTTGTTCTGTGTTTAGTTACACACTGGGAGTGTGTAGGCCCAAGTAAAAAGTCAGTGTGTTTTTTGTTTGCAAATGCATTTTTGTTTTGAAACAGGGTCTAACTATGTAGTTTACCTGTTTCATGAATAAGAATTTGGTTGAGTTTTGGAGTGTTCATGTCACAATATAGCTAAGCCATTAAAAAGAAAACTAGTCTTAGCTGTGCATGGTGTTGCATGCGTAAAATCCTAGCTATTTATAGGACTGAGACAGGAAGATCAAAAGTTTGAGTCCTGCTTGGGGAATATAGAGAGACTGTGTCTCATAATAAAATAAAAAATAGTTGATAATATAGCTCAGTGTCCCTGGGTCAGTCTCCTGAATACTGGGATTACAAGCTTATGCCACTATGCCTGGCATGAAAGATACCTTTGAAAACTTTTATTAGAGTCTACGAGATCCATTGTGAGTGACAACACAGTAGAAGTGTGGGAAAGGTGTCTGCACAGTGATTAAGGTGATAGTGAATAAGGTAAATAGGGGAAAAAGGCTGATTTTTAGAAATGCCATTTGCAGAGTACATATGACAGGTCAGGACTTTCCTTCTCAATATAGTTTAGGTAGATATGCTTACTCAATCCATCATCATCGTTGCTGAGGATCAGAAGGACTGAAATGGTTCCTAGATATGTTAGGTGACATAAATTCACATTTTTGGTCACTGAGGATCAAACTTTATGTCTTATGCATATTAAGCAATGTACTCTACCACTGGGCTACACCTCTAGCCCCCAAAGTTCTTCTGTCTATAGGATTTTGGGTGAATCATGGTTAGCCTTTATTCATGGTTGTCTATGGCTTTTTGTGAGAGTAGAATTAGAGTCAAGTTGCAACAGACTATAATTTGCAATGTCTGAAGTGTTACCATCTGGCCCTTTAGAAACAGTTTGTCAACTCTGGGCATAGGAAAATGAATTATACCCCCAAAATCTATCTTTCTTTCTTTCTTGCTTGCTTTCTTTCTTTCTTTCTTTCTTTCTTTCTTTCTTTCTTTCTTTCTTTCTTTCTTTCTTTCTTTCCTGATTGAAGCCAAGTTCTTGCACATGCTAGGCAAATACTCTTACCACTGAGTTACGCCTTTGGCATTTTTATTTGGAGATGAGGTTGCCCAGACTGGCCTCAAACGTGGAATCCTACCTCAGCCTCCTCAGTAGCTGGGATTACAGGTATGTACCACCACACTAGCCTAGCTCTTTCTTTTGCTTTCTCTGAGACTTCTGTGTAAAGCTGACCTTAGAATATAGGACAATAGTTTGCTTTTAATTCTTTTTGCCACTCAAATTTAGTTAAGAGTATATTCACAAATTGGGCAGTATTTCATATCATAATCATCTCATTTAGTCTATATATTTCTCCTATTTCTTCCTTTTTAGAGATCATTAAAATATGGGCAGATCAGGGCCATGGATATATGGTTCAGTGGCACAGCACCTGCCCGGCGAGTATGAGGTTGTGAGTTTGATTCCCAGTATCAAACAAAACAAACAAAAAACAAAAATAAAGTTAGGCAGTTTGTGAGTATCCAAAAAGTTATAATTTATGTTTCCTAATTTTAACTTTATCCTGATTTTAGTATATTTTAGTATACCCTTTGGCTTTTCTGTATATTTCTGCATATGTCTTAATCTTTTTTGGGGGAAAATGCCACCTGGTAAGCTTAAGTTTTTGTAGTTTTGTACTGGAGAAATATGAGATATATAGCCTTAACTGGATGACATTTATTAACCACTTACTATGAGCTTTCTGGGTATGTACTCTGTCACCAAATCTTTACCAAACTTAGATAGTTATGTGTTAATAAGTTTTCATCTTCCTTTCAAAGATGGGTCTTGGAAAGCATGAGTAAATTTTCATAGGTCATAATGCTAATTAGTAGTGGAACCAAGATTTAAGAGCATAATTTATGATGCTATTTTGTTTTTTTCCTTTTATTTTGTACTGGAGAATCAAACCCAGGGTCTTGTACATGCTCAGCATATCTTCCACTATTAGGCTATCCCCCTCCCTGCTTCTTCTGTTGTGCTAGGGATTGAACAGAACCCTTTCACATGGTAAAAACATATTCTACATCTGAGCTGCACCCTTAGCCCTTTCGTTTTCTGTTTAAGTGTTTTAAAGTTAATTTTTTTCTTTTTAAGTCTTGGAATTTGGCCTTTTATGATTATAATATAGCAAAGTGTAATAGTGAACTAGAGGGAAAAAGTCCTGGAATTCTTAAAGAAAGACATGATGTGTACAAAGCAATATGCTCACTGGAATCAGAAGTTGGAATCTTTGTTTTTTATTGTCATTTTTTTTTTTTCATTTTAGTACTGATTGAACCCAGGGCCTCAGGAATGTTGACAAATAACCTACCATTGGGCTACATCTCCAGCCCCATTTATAAAAGAAATTGATTTGAAATAGTGGTCTTCCTAAATTGCCCAGGCTCGCCTTAAAGTTGAAATCCTCCTCGACACCTTTCAGCTTTCCCTGTTAAATCTTGCTTACTGTATATGCATGATTATCCCTTCTGTATTCCTTCAACAACATAGGAGTGAATTGGTAATGCTCATCTAGCTGAAACCTTTCTCAGCCGTTTTTCTTTTCTGCTTTCTATATAAAGCAAATTACATACCTACTTTCTAGGAATCTTCTTAAGCATATTGAAGGCAGATAGCAACTACTCATAATGACTAGATCAGTAGCTTCTATACCTAATGATTTTATACCTAATGATTTTGGGATGTCTGGGCTTTTAGGAAGGCTTGGGAACCATTAATAATTCTTTTCTTTTCTTTTTTTTCTTTTGATACCAGGGATTGAACTCATGACCTTGCACTTACCAAGCAGGCACTTGTGCCATTGAACTAAAGCCCCAGCCCTCCATTAATAATTATGTTAACTTTTTAGAATTCTCTTCCTCAATAGTAGGAATTAAATTGTGCCATATTTTCCTCAATCTCTTGTGTAGCTGAGATTACAAATGTGTGCTATGGTCCTTCACCCAGTTTCTTTGTACTCTTGTTGCATCACTGTTTATTTTCAAAATACTCTATAACAGTCTTCATGAAAAAGAAAATACAGCATGATGGAGAGCTATCTATAGTAGAGGCACTTGAAGACGGTTCTAAAGTAATCTACAAGGAAAGGGTGTGTATAAGGTTTTGAACCAGTTACTCCTATTGGTACTTTTGCCAATGATAATTTAAATTTAAACATTATAGAATTGTATATGTTTGCAGGTTTTCTACCCTTTTTGTGAAATATTTGGGGTTAGAAGTGCTTCACATTTCAGAATTTTTCAGGTTGTAGTATTTATGTAGACTTTTTTGGTTGATTATTCCTGATCTGAAAATCTGAAATTTAAAATGTTCTTATTTGAATTTCAGAGTATTTTGGATTTTGAGATTAGGAATATTCAACTTTGTTTTGACCTAGTCAGATCTATATTTTGTAGAACCTAATTTTGGAGTTTATCATTTCCTAAGCAACTCTTGTGAGGTCACACATATATTTTGTTGTTCTTATTCCTAGACATCATTGGTTTTAGTCACTAGATGTCTTTTTCCTCACCAGATTATAATATAGTCATCTGATTTGACTACTTACCTCCATTTATTAGAAATACTCTAATTAATGTGGTGAATGTTTCTGAGCATAAGTTTCTTTTGTTCTGCTTGATCTAGTTATTTTTCCTAGGTCTAGATTGTGTTCACTTGTCACATAAAGGGATTGTGTTCACTTGTCCTTCCTCCCTTGTGTATGCACACCTGTACATCCATAAAAACTTTAGAACAAAAGACAGACTTACTGTAAACAGACATTCAGAATTATTTTATTCATATTGTGAGTAATAGTAATGATATATTTATACTTGAACCAGCAATGGAAAGTCTTTTGTGATCTGTGCCTTATGTGTATGACTAGTAGAATAATAATATAATCTTCATGGGTAATGTTAGTAGTACCTCTTCAGAGGAACATATTTGCCATGAGTCTGTCTTTGCAGAGCTTAGAAGTTGCATTGTCTTCTCTTACTCATTCTTATTCATAACAGCTCTGGTGTTTACCATCTTCACCACATGTCTTCTACTTTACTTAGGCTCATAAGCAAATCTAGCATTGGGGTTATTTTGGTTATAGTCTTGATAAGGAGCTGTGGTTTTGCTAATTTGCTATGTTGAATCCTAAATTTGGTTTTTAGGATTTAGAGGAATTAATCCTTCAATTGAATGGTGATCTGGACAAAGGAACAGCTTTTTCATTCAGTCAGGTAAGTGATTGTTGAACATGAAAGTAAAATATTTTTACTTGGCTTTTTAAAAAGGTATATTTGTGGGCCGCGGATTAGCTCAGTGGTATAAGCACCTGCCTGGCAAGTGCGAGGTCATGAATTTGATCCCTGGTACAAAAAAAAAAAAAAGTATATTTGTTATATTTTATAGTTTTCCTAATAGTAAACCAACCTCGTATTTCTGGAAGAAAATTGCTACTTTTAAAAGATTTTGAATTATATTTGCTAAATTTGCTGTTTTAATTTAGTTTTTATTATACTTTGTTTATTAGTATTTTCTAAGTTCAAATAAGAATTTTGGGGGAGGAGGATGGCAGTCTTTGTCAGTTGGTGATGTTAGGGTAATTAATGAAAGTAAATAAAAAAAAATTTTTGGTCTTTTGGAGACAGGGTCTCACTATGCAGTTCAAGCTAGCCTTGGGCTCACTTTGTAGCCTAGGCTAGTCTTGAATTTGCAGGGATCCTCCTGCCTCAGCCTCCCAAGTGCTGGAATTACAGGAGTGTGCTATTATGCATGGCTTTTTTTTTTTTTTTTGTCTTTGTGAGACAGGGTATCACTATGCAGTTCAAGCTGGCCTTAAATTCATTTTGTAGCCCAGGCTGACCTTGAACTCACAGTGATCCTCCTGCCTCAGCCTCCCAAGTGCTGGGATTACAGGTGTGTACCACTGCACCTGGCTGTTGACTGCTCTTTTCAATCAGACAGATCTCCAAGATACCACATGGAATTAAACATACTTAAATAATATTTTAAAATTGACACAGAATATGCCGTTCTATGAATGTAAAATTTTAATTTTTGTCTGATTTTGGACTTGATAATTGTGTGTAAATAATGCTGCAGTGAACATTCTTATAAGTAAATGTTTACATATCCATGTTTATCTTTTTTTTTTTTTAAAGCAGAATATATTTATTGAGAGAAAGCTTCTGTCTGAGAGAAGTCCCAAGTGGGTTGCCTCCATGTTTATCTTTAAAGGTTGGATACAATGTATAATCTCTCTAATAGTAGGTATATGCATGCCCATTTATCTACACCCTCACCAGTATAATGCATTAAGGTTTTAAAAATATTTGCAGGTTGCAAAAGTAGAAAATGGTGTTTGCTATTTCAGCTTTTATTTTCTTGATTAGTAATGAACTGAAACAAAGAAAAATTTTGCTGTGTTTTTGTTTTTGAGTTTCTTTTTCACACTGATTTTTTTAAAAAATTGTTGTACTATGAATTCATTCCAGGGCCTTGTTTTATGTTATGCAAGTACTTTACCACTGAGCTATATACTTCTCCAGTATTTTTTGATTTCAAGACAGTATCTCTCCAGGTTGCTCATGCAGGCCTCAAAATTGCTCTTCCTAATAAAGCATCTCAAGTAGCTTATTATTATCTTTCAATACAAATCCTATCCTATTATAGATCTATTTGGTGTGTAGTGTGGAATTTTTTAAATATCCAGCACATTCAGGGTATGGATGATAAAGGTATTTGTGGGTATTCAAGTAAGAGTTTCAGACTTTTTTCAGTGCTCTGCTTTTTTTTTTTTTTTTTAAACATGACTTAAATGTTCTGCTAGCCACAGTTTGTCTTCGTGTCTTTTGAGTTTTTGCTACTACTGGTTTATGCTGAACTCTGTGACAGGAATTGGCAAACTTTTTCTTTATATGGCCTGACAGTAAATAGCTTTGGCTTCCTAGGCCATATGAATTCTCCCACTGTAGCATGAAAACAGCTCATGTAGATGATACATAAATAAACATGGAGGGAGCTGTGTTCCAACAAAATTATTTAGAAAATAAGCCACTTGCTATAGTTTGCCAACAACTGCCTTCTGAAAGGTGTTGGCTGCCTTATAGCTTCTGCTCTTTCTTGGCATGGTCTCTTCCTGTAATTGCTACACTCAGGAGGCTAAGGCAGGAGGATTGTGAGTTCAAGGTCAGCCTTCAGATACATAACAAGACTCTGTCTCAGAAAACCAAGAAACAAACAAACAAACAAACAAAAAATAGAAAAGAAAAAAACCTTTTGTGTTTTCTGCTTAGTCATGGTGATTTATGTTTCTCTTTGAACCTTTCCTATAGTCAAAATTGTGGCTAGAGGCAAATCTGAAGACTTCCAGGTAGCCTGACCTGACAACCTCCCTAGAGATTAACAGCAATTTGAGATTATACTGCAATGAGCACCACCTGGCCCAGTAAGCTCAGTGAAACATTAGACAGAGTGGGTGACCAGAGCATCCAGATCCATACTCCTATCCCTTTCTAGGAATGCCTTTGTTCTATGATTAGAAGTTATAGATAATGATGCTCACCATATACATGTTGTTTCCCTGTGGGAACAATATTTGCTATGTGACTATACTTGTAATCTTTTGAATTGATTATAGTTTGACCCACATTGTACCTATGTTGTGACTTTGTTGTATAAAATACCCCTGACACAGAGCCTCAATGGTCATCCACTCAGAATACCTCCTGTAAAATCGAGAGCTATTCTACTTATTTCCAGGAAAATTCTCCTAAATTTCTTTGGGTTCCAGATTTCATTCCTTGATGTTATGACATGAACTTGGCACATCCAACATCTTAGTAGTTTAGGAGTTGTTTTCCCTGTAACACTTCTGAGTGGTTTGTTCCTTACAATCTAGATTTCATGGTAAGAAATGGGGTCATTTGGGTGAATTTTAAAAATTTTATGGAACTCTCTATATGGTATCATTAGTGTGATTCTGCTTATCTCTGTCTCAGTGCATGTCATCATGCTTACACTACAGACTAATTTCCTTCTGTTCTGTCTTCTTTTATATCCTAACTCCTGGATACTTTCTTGTTTTTCTCAGTTCATTCTACCTCATCTTTCTCTCAACAGACTGTCTGCTTTAGCTCTGGCTGCTGTCCAAACTGTCCAGTTGTCATTAAATTGAGAATCTGAATTTTTTGTGAGTAGTTATATTTCTGAAACTTGTAGAAGTAGCAGTTGCTATTTGCAAGGTTTAGGACACATTCCCTTATTGATTATTGTATGTAGCTATCTTTCCCTATGTATAATTCAAAATTGGTTTGGCTTAACCCAGTCTAGCTCCTGTAAGTATATCCAGCCCATTTAATTGCTCTAAGAATGGAAGGCAACCTAGTCATGGAGCATTCAGAAGTGTCTCATACCTCACTCTTTGGAATTTGACACAGTCTTGCAGAAATGGGGAACTCTTTTCCTTAATGTCTTTATTCTCTCCTTCCTGCTAACTGGCTTCCTCATCCTTTATGTATTCTATTGCCCATAATTTCTGGGTTTTTTTTTTAAACTCCTAGTTTTCCTGCCTAATCACAAATTGACCTTACTTAAGTCTGTCAGTATTCTTACATAGGCTGTGATATGTGCTTGGATTGGATATCCATTAGTCTTCAGCTGCTGAGTTTCTGTTCCTCTGTTTTTTCCCAATTTTCAGTTGACTATAGTTTTCTTATCTTGTCCTTGTTTGGGGAGGTCTTTCATGTCATAAGTCATATACTCTGTTTTTCCAAATTTTCAGTTGACTATAATTTTCTTATCTCATCCTTGTTTGTGGAGATCTTTCATGTCATGATAAGTCATAGACTATGTACCAGTATGAATGCCTGTCCTTGGGTCTGATCCTTACCTTTGGTCTGATCAGCTGTGGGTTTGGTGGATGAATAGTTGATCATAGAATATTGCCTTAGTAAGGCTTGTTGACACTGACATTTGTTTATTTACTTCTGTCAAGTTTGACTCTCTGAAGCACTTAATGCAGCAATTATCTAGTCTCTTAAAGATTCAACTTCTAGTAGGTATAAGTTCTAAGTTCCATGATATCATGGACAAGTTTACATATCTTCAGGGCAAAGAGATGCTCTGTAAGTCTATAACCAATTTTCTAAACTGTTTCTTGTGAGGGGGCTGTTTCATTTCCTGCTATTCCTTAGATGCTTTGATTGCTTGAAATAAATTCTCTGGTGAGCTCAAAAATTGGCCGGTTATGGCAGTCTACCTATAGGGAGATAATGGTGACTGGGATGACATAAAATTTCAAGTGTAGGGGGACTTCAGTATGCTTAATCCTTTTATGAATACTAACAGTTCAGAGAAGCTCTAGGAAACTCAATAGCAGGAGTAGTTCCATCTTCACATTAGGGTTACACTTTTATACAACTTTTCTGGTCTGTTTCTTTCTTTATCTGTTGTGTCTTGTAATTTCTCCTATTAGATATTGGTCTATCCATCCACTTTTTTCTCTGCTCTGTATTTTTATCTACTTTGTTAAGACTTCACCTTCCTCATAAATTTTACTTTTTTATTACACTCATGATCTTACTTCTGTGTTGTGTGCTGGCATGCTGCACATCCTTTCAATTTCAGTTCCTTTTACTGTGATTACCTTTCATAGTCTACTTCTAATTTTTGAGAACACAACTTTACTGAGCCTGACCTACTAGTACATTTAAAAACAATGGAACCTTTTAATTCTAAACAGTACCCTACAGTTTTTCCTGCTTCCATTGTCCTAAAAGTGGTAGAAAATAAGCCAGGTATGGTGGTGTACACCTGTAATCCCAGCACTTGGGAGGCTGAGGCATGAGGGTTGTTACAAGTTCAAGACCAGCCTGTGCTACAGAGTGAGCTCAGTGCCAGCCTAAACTGTATAGCAAGACCCTGTCTCAAAAAGGCCAAAAAAAAAAAAAAAAAGGAGTAGAAAATAAAATAACAAAAGCTCAGGAGATGAGTGTTGTTCTCCCAGGCCAGTGATGGCAAACCTTTTAGAGCTTTCAAAAATAGAAACAGCCTACTGTGGCACACGAGGGTATTAGAGGCTTGCCACCACTATCGTAGGCTGATCTTTGGTCATCTTTGCCCTGCTCCCACGTTGTTGCATGACATGTCATAAATATGATTAAGACCAGTGTGAACTGTGGGACAAATATGAGTTTTGAGAGCATCTGAGATGACTTATCATCCTGTCACTCAATCATTCTTGTCAATTGCACCTAGAGATTCAGTGGGAGGCACCTAAGTGGAGGAATTTGGCCTTTAAATTCTGGAAGCATGATTTATTCATCCCTTTTATTTTTGTTGTTGCTGTTGCTACTTTTGTGTGCTTTGACTTATGTGCAATGCTTTTTTATAACTATGGCACCTTTTTCTGTTTGCTTTAATAGTTGCATGAAACTTCCCTGAGTATAAACAACTCCCCGTGATCTTTAGTAAACAGAGCTGTTTACTATGTACCTTACTACAGTGCAGACTGTACACTGGCAATTCTTTTCTTGTCATACACAAGAACCCTGACTACTGTTGCCTATTCTACCAGCACTATCCCAATTTTGTTACTTACATATAAGAAATAACAGTTGGTAGATCTTCACTTTTGTATTCTATAGTTAATATGATGATTGCACTCATTCTCTGCTTTTACTGTTTCTTACAGCTTCTAATGTAGCCATTAACAACAGAATACTCTATCATTTATTTCAGGGGTTCCAATTATGAATACTTGAAGGACCCAGGTGGGGTAAAAGTGTAAGATGGTTCTGGTATTCTCTTTTTTTTTCTTGAAATGCTAACTTTTGTTTTTATTTTCATTGCCTGTTTTTTTGTTTTTGTCTTTTTTTTTTGCTTAGCTACCTCTTTTGTAGACATTAGAAAAGATTTCTTTTTTTTAAATTTATTTTTGAATTTTTGATAGTACATTTTACAGTACATAATGAAGTACATTAATCATGGGGAGTTGGTACATATATATAACATCTTAATTGAGATTTTTATAAAACATAAACAGAGAGTACAGCTGTTTTGTTCAAGGGCAAGTGTGATGCTTCTGAGAAAATAGTAGGGAATATTTGGGACTGTAGGTAACATGAATGTGGATGATTCATCTGAAGCTGAAAGGCTATACGTACTACTTGAATGCTGCTAAATGTTATTCATTGGAAGTGTGGAGCTAGGATTGCCATGATTTCTGGCTTTCTACCTGAGTCTGAATATCTTTAGTTTTTTTTTTTTTTTTTTCTGTAGTTCAGGCTGGCCTTGAACTCACAGTTATCTTCTTGCCGCAGGCTCCTGAGTGGTGGGACTAACAAGCATGCATGCCTGCACCTAACTTCAATTTATTTTATTTTTTAATGTTTCAGGTCAGCATTATGGTATACACCTGTAATCCTAGGAATCAGAGAGACCAAAGTAGGTTTGAACCCAGGCTAGGCAGGTTAGTGACATAGCATGACCCTATCTCAAAATTAAAATAAAAAAAAAGGTTGGGTATGTAGCTCAGTGGAAATGCCCTAGGTTCAATCTCCAGTATTG
Organism: Hydrochoerus hydrochaeris; assembly: GCA_004027455.1. Classification (NCBI taxonomy): domain Eukaryota; kingdom Metazoa; phylum Chordata; class Mammalia; order Rodentia; family Hydrochaeridae; genus Hydrochoerus; species Hydrochoerus hydrochaeris. The sequence continues at coordinate 74,086 of PVLA01004742.1, forward strand.
AAAAAAAAAAAAAAAAGAAGAAGAAGAAGAAGAGGAGGAGGAAGAAGAACAAGAAGAAAAAAGAAAAAAAGCTACAGGCAACAGAATATGTTTATATATGGTTTTATGACCTTTAACTTCTACTTTTTCATGTTTATTTATAATTTTAACTTTTTTGCATGTGTTACAAAACATGAGAATGTAGCACACTACCTCATGAATTCAGCTTGGGTGTTGGCAGTTTCCCTATTCTTGACAGTTATTCCTATTCTGTTTGGATTTCATTTTTATAACATGAATTACCAAGCTGTTAATACCATTTTGTGTCTAAGTTTTCAGTATTAGACAGAAAAGTACTAATTTATATTTGTAGTGAATTTGGTGGTATGGTTAAATTCTTTTCTTTTTTTTCTTTGTGCTCAATTCTCTCTGTGTCTTTTTAAAAAAAATAATTATATGGTTTTATGTTTATTATGTTTGTGGTACTAGGTATCAAATTCAGGACCTTGTGCATGCAAGATGAGAATTTTACTACTGAGCCACATTCCTACCCTTTCATTTCTTTAGAATATCCCTGGTTGCTTTCCCTGAAATGTCAGTGGTAACTTCAATCATTGTTGCATTACTCAGAGATTATACTGTTCTGGGTAGAATCATTGTTCTAGATCTCTGCTATTGATAGTGTTTCTCTTCATTTATTCTGTTCTGATTTCTCACTTGTTCATGTGTAATTTCTAATAGACAATTTTGAGTTTATCTTATATATTTTTATTTTGTGAAACCTTTCAGCTTCAGTTTTTTGCTAGTGTATATATACCTTTGTTCTCTGTGAGAACAAATAATCTAATACTCTCATATTCTAGCCAAGTAGTACTAACAGCCTTTTCCTTTCAGATGAGTTGTCTGAATTTATGTTGCCCACAATCCTAATCACTCCCTCCTTTCTTCCTGAATATGGGTTGCCACCAAGTTTATTTCTCTATGAATGTTTTATAGAGTAAAATCATGGGGTGAGTACATCGATCAAACTGTAATCTACCAATAAGATTACTACAAGTATAGCTGCTAAGCTAACAGTAGTCCAATAAGGAAGTGGGTCATATAGCAAGGGTACATGGAAAGGACAAAGGCATTTTTAGAAAGGGATGGGTCCAGATCCTCTGGTCACTCATCTAGGTGACTGATGTCTATCTGGATTTACTGGACTAGGTGATACCAATTACAGTATAATCCCAAATTCCCATTCATCCCTTAGGGAAATATTTAAGTCTGGCCAATATTTAAGTCTGGTTTTAATCTTGAGGTCTTGCCCTCTTCACATGCATATAGAGCTGCGGTTTGATGGTTCTCATCTTTTGAACTGACTCCCTTCTGGGCCAGCCCTGTCTTGAGTGTGTATTGATTTCTGTCTAACTTAGCTGTTTATGACTGTCACCCCTCTGAAGAGGTATGCCTAACTGTGCTTAGGGGAGAATGAGCAAAGTTTCCAGCTGAAAGGGTCAGTGTGGGGGGAGACTACATTCAGGGGCTTTCTACAGCAAACTAATCTAATAGGCCTTGAATAAAAGTCATGTTGTAGTTTAGCAGTTATGAACTCCCCTTTTACAAGGTCAATAGGTGAATCTAGTGAATCCTTGGAAAATGAATCTGACATATTTGTCCTTGGTTTTATCTGCTTGATCACTTGGAGTTTGGCAGCCTCTAAGTGAGAAAAAACAAATTTTGAAGAAAGAAAGCATGTACAATTAAAGTGGCTATTTGCAATGATTGAGGTAAATATTTTCTAGTAAGATGGTGAATATTTTAAACTCTTGGGCAACATAAACTCCATTGTTTCTACTGAACCTAGTGAGTTAGCTATTGATCATTCCTAAGTAAATGAGTATGGCTATGTTGATGTGGCATTGTTTTCTGTAACGCTGCAGGGCAGTGGCTTCCTAGAGGAGTGCTTTGAGGGAAAGGAAGGGGAAGCCTACCTTAGGTTGAGGCTCCAGGGGCTGAGAGCTGCATACAGAGTAATCACATTTTTTGGGATTTCATGGTACATGTACATAATCTATGTCAGTTCTTTTCATCCCATTCCCTACCCTCCTCACCATTTCTTGATCCCCTTCCCATTTGAGTTTTTTGGTACTGGGGATTGAAATCATGAAACTGTGCATGCCAGGCAGGTGCTTATGCCACTGAGCTAAATCCCTGGCTCCCCTTTCCCATTTGAAAAATATCTCCCTACTCTCCATTATCATTTTTAGGAGCACTCTATGAGCTTGAGACTGCAAAGTGTGCAGTCCTGCTTGTTCTTGTGATGTCTTCAGGCTATCTTTTCTACTATCTTGTTCTTTTTGTACAACCAAATTCTCTGCTCCATCTTTGTAGGCCATAACTGTACTGGAGCTTCTTTTATGGCTAAACTGAAAATGTTTTAAATCATTCTGCTGCACTTTTTGTTCTTTATTCTCAATCTAGATCTGGCTAAAAACTTCCAATAATAGCCATGCCACTGCCTCAATATTAGAGTGTCTTAAAATTTCTTGTACAAAATTAATCCATTGCCTTTAATCTCAGCCTCAGGCAAAGTCCCTGGCCATGATCAACATGCAGATTTTCTGCAAAAGTATAAGACACATGATCCAATGCAGTCCTCAGCAGAAACCTGCTAAGCCTGAGCTTCACCTCCTATATTTCTGTCAGCATCGTGATCTTCTGGGCTCTAACCAGAATCTTCCATCAAGTATGGCTTAAAGCATTACAAGGTTGCTTCTCCAGCCAGCATCTCTAAACCTTTCTAAACTTGCCACAAGCCAGTTCTGAAGCTCCTGAACCACATAGTCAGGTACACTCATAGCGATGATCCCATTTCTCTGTATCAAGTTCTTTTTTTTTTATATCCATATCAGGGATCGAACTCACAAGCACTTGCTTGCAAGGCAGGTGCTATGCTGCTGAGCTAAATCCCCAGCCCACCAAGTTCTTTCTTAGTTACTTTTTTTCTTGCTGAAACAAAATACCCAACAACCAAAGTTAAAGCAGGAAAGTAGCACACAGTTTTAGAGGTTTTAGTGCATAGTCCCCTTGCTCCAAAGCATGGTGTCATGTCAGAGGAGCATTGCAAAGCAGGCAAGAGGCAGCAGTAGACAAGTAACAAACAGTGAAACAGCAGTAGCCTTCTTTCTGCCCTTTATATATCCTGTACATAAACCTGGATGTATCCTGGATGTAAGCCTATTCATTAGTGCCACCCACACCCAGGGTAGGGCACCATTAATCCCATTATCCCATACCCTAGATCCAGCTACCTCAGAAAAGCCCCATCTATGACCACAATAAGCTTTGGGGAGACATCCTGATATAACCTATTAAGTGATAGTATCTTACTACTGACTTTGTGACACCAACTGAGAATCCTGAAATTCAGTTCAATTCAGTACACAGAGTTAACAGTAACTACCCTGCATATCGATGTTCAACCATTAGAAAGGTCTTTAAACTCTGCATGTACAAAATTTTATTGGGGACTTAGTAGATTAAATCAATTTTGTGATTTAGTCCCTTTCTTCTACCAGGAGGTATGAGTCTGGGGCCAACAATTCCAACCTTTTCCTACTAAGCTTGGTCTTTCTGGTATAGCCAGCCCCTCTCTTGAAACTCAGAGTCCACCATATATCCCATCTTTCCAGTATAAACTCAAGTATAGTCCAAAAGCTCTCATTGCAAATAATAAAATACTCTCCCATTACTCAGAAAATGCCAAGCCTCTATGAAGCTTTGTGTTGAATGAGATCAAGGGACAGACACCAGGTTTATTCTTCATTATACCACAGTTACATTTTTATATTTCACCTCTGGTTTTAGTAAGATTTTATCTCATTTTTTTTATTAGTGCATATTGATTATGCAGATTAAGGGACTTCACCCTGGTAGATTTATAAATGCATATAACATACTTTGATCATCTCTATGACAACCCCCCTTTTCCTGTTGAGTAAAGTTTTTGTTACTAAGTTGCAAAACTTTTATTACTAGATCAAATGAGGCTATAATTTGCAAGGCTATTAGAAGTTGGTAAGCACCACAAAACATAAGAGATTTTACTGGAAACCCACCCACTAAAGGAACTGTTGTCTGGTCATGATTCACGGGAACAGGAATGGCAAAACCACCAGGAAATTGAGGCATTTGGAGAAACCTCTACATTTCTTTTTTTGGCCAAGTTTGCTCTGTTTATGTTGTCATTACCTTGCCTCTTTGTTTTGTTTCTGCTTTTGAGATTCTATGTCCTTCCTACCCTAGAGCTTCAGATTATTTGTGTTTTCTTTGTTCTCATTAATCCTTAAATCTTTACTTCTAGTTCTTATCTTATTATGCCTATCTAATACTAGAGTTTTTCTGAATTGTCACCCTGTTTACCTGATTGGCTGTCACCTAAGCTAGTGAGTTGGGCTATTGGAAATTGAGAGTAGTAATATGTGCTTAGGACAGAGAAGTTTTCTATAGACAGGCTTATTATAGTGGGAAGCAGCTCTAAAACATTTTTTACCAGTACAAATTTTTAGACAATATTTATGTTTCTTTAAAAAAAATACACACACACACACACACACACACACTTACGCATCATACATACATACATATATAATTAATTTTATTGGTACATTTTAGATATACATAATGATCACATTTATCATAGATAATTTATCAGTACATATCTTTTTTCCCCAATTTATTCCCCTCCACCCCCTTATCTCTTTCTTATTTACAAAAGCTTTGATTCCATTTTTGTTTTGTCTTCCATCCTTTACCCCTCTGCCTCCCTTCTCACCTTTCCAATTGAACATTTTCTTCCTATTTCAAAATATCTATTATACATGTTGGTCTTTTTCTCCTTTTGGTTTTTCATACCAGAGATGCAATGCTATATGTCTGATTTATTTCACTTAAGATTATGGTTTCAAGGTTCATACATTTACGTAGAAATGTCTCGTTTATCTTTGTTCATTGCAAAGTAGTATTCTTATAAAAATCTACATCTTTATCCATTCATTTGTTGATAGGCACTGGGTCTGTTTCCCAGATTTAGCTATTACAAATTGTGCTGCTATAAACAAGGATGCACATATATTCCTGTGGTATGATGGTTTTAATTGTTTCAGGAAGATGTCAATAAAGGGAATAGCTCAGTCAAATGGAACTTCTAGTTTTAGTTTATTAAGGAATCTCCACGTTGATTTTCTTAGTGGTTGCAATGATTTATACTCCCATCAACAGTGAAGAATGGTTCCTTTTTCCTCCTCAGTCCCCCCAGTATTTGTTATTGGTTGATTTCTTGGTAATAGATATTCTTTCTGGAGTGGGATGGAACCACATGTGTTGTTTTATTTTTTAATTTTTTTTCAGTGTTGTTTTAATTTGTGTTTCCAGGGACCGGTAATGTTGAACATTTTTTCATATATTTATTTGCCATTTGTACTTTTCTATTTGTGAAGTATCTGTTCATTTCAGATGCCCATTTTTGAATTAGGTCTTTAAACTTGGGTAGTGTGATTTTTTTTTTTTGAGTTCTTTATTCTCCATATTAGTTCTTAGTCTGAGGAATATTTGGTAAAACTGTTTATCCCATATTATGGGTTGGCTCTTCACTGTGTTCAGGGGTTTCTTTTGCTATGCAAAAGTTTTTTATTTTTATTTTTATTTTTTTATAAGATGACATCCCAGTTTTTGATTCTTTGTAATATTTCCTGGGAGATTGGGGTTTTGTTCATAAAGTCTTTGCCTACACCAGTGTCTTCAAGAGTTCTGCCTATTTTATCTTCTTCTATATTTAGTGTTTCTGTTTTAATATTTATATCTTTGATCCATTTTAATTTTAGTTTAATGCATGGTGAAAGATAAGGATCTAGGTATAATCTTTAGCATGTGGAAAGCCAGGTTTTCCAGCTCCATTCATTAAAGGAACTATCTTTCTTCCAGTGAAGATATTTGGCTCTTTTGTTGAAGATAATATGGCTGAGTGTGTTTGGAATTGTTTCTGCATATTCCAGTTTGTTCCACTGATATTTGTGTCTTTTGTTTTTTTCAGTACCATGCTGTTTTTATTATTGTAGTATAATTTCGGGTCAGGAACTGTGATGCCCCCTTCCTTGCTTTTGTTTCCCAGAATTGCCTTTGCTATTCTAGGTCTTTTCTGTTCCTACATGACTTTTAGGATTATTTTTTCTAATTTTGTGAGATATGCTATTGGTATTTTGATTGGGATTGCATTAAATCTGTGTAACAATTTTAGAAGGATGGCCATTTTCATTATATTGGTTCTCCCTATCCAAGAATAAAGGACATCTTTTTATTTTCTGATTTTTCTAAATCTCCTTTTTCAGAATACTGAAGTTTTCTGTTGAAGATCATTCTATGTAATTTTTTTGGAAAAATCATCTCATAAGTAAATTGTGATTAGTGTTTTTCTGAGGCCTAGTGTCTTGCCATGCAGGATAGCTGTGTTATGGGGGAACATGGTTTGCTTGTGCCTCTGGTCACAGTTGAACTTAAGTTATCAACCTCTGAGTATCCCACTGACCTCTGAGTCTTACATTGACCTTTGAGTTTTCTTCTAATCCTTCTTATCATTGTATACATCTAGTAAATATTGACTATTTGGGAATGTCTTTGTTTCTGCCATCCTGAGGCATTGACTTTCTAGTCCGCCTTCATGCCTTACTAAATTAGTCTGTTTCTTATTTCTTCCTTTCACTATTAGCTCTCATACAGACAGATGGGGATCTTAACCATGTGCCTGACAGTTACCAATGTAAAAGTGTTTTACTTAGTTCATTAGATTGATTCATAAGTATTTTAGGTTTTTTGATGTTATTATGAAAGATACATAGTTACCCTAATTTCCTCTCTTAGTAGTTTGTTATTTTTTATACAGATACGCTATTGATTGTTGAGTGTTGACTTTGTATTTAGTTACTAAATTTGGTTATTAAGTCTAGAAGTTTTTTGGTGGAGTTTTTGGGGCCTATTATGCAGAATATCTTGTCATTTGCAAATAATGATAATTTAACTTATTCCTTTTCTATCCTTATTCCTTTTATTTGTTTCTGTTGTCTAATAGTTCTGGCATATATTTCCCAAACTATATTGAGTGGGAGTGGTGATACTGGACATCCTTGTCTTCTTGCTGATTTTAGAGTGAAAACTTTCAGTTTTTCACCATTTAGTTGGTATTGGTTATTGGTTTATCATAGATGGCTTATATCTGATTGAGATAAATACAATCTATTCCAGTTTTTTGTAGGATTTTTACCATGAATATGTGTTGCACTTGGTAAAATGATTTTTCTATTGAAATGATCATGTGTTTCTTTTTTTCTTTTTCTTTCCTTTTTTTTTGGGGGGGGGCGGGTCTGGGAATCAAACTCAGCACCTCGTGCTTGCCAGGCAGGTGCTTATGCCTGCTGAGGTATATCCCCAGTCCAATCATGTATTTTTTGTCCTTTGTTCTGTTAGGGTTGTGTATTACATTTATTGAGTTGTATATGTTGAACCATCCCTGCATCCCTGGGATAACTCTACTTGGTCATGGTGTATAATCTTGATGATTTGTGAGATTTTATTTGCCAGTATATTATTGAGGATTGTTGCATCTATTTTCTTTAGGGAGATTGACCTGTAGTTTCTTTTTTATTTGTAGATTTCATTAGTTTTGTTATCAGGCTAATTATTGCTTCCAGAAATGCTTTTGAAGTATTGCTTCCCTTTCAATTTCATTAAAGAGTTTGAGGATTAGTGGCATTAGATCATCTCTAAATTTGTTGTAGAATTCAGCAGTGAATCTTTCAAGACCTGGGCTTTTCTTTGTAGGTAGGTATTTAATTACATCTTCAGTTTCATTGAGTGATATTTGGCTAATTAGAATTTCTTTATCTTTTTGATTTAGCTCTAGGAATTCATGTGTATCTAGGAATTTGCCCATTTCTTCTATATTTTCCATCTTATTAGTATATAAGTATAGAGAAATCATTCCCATTCTCATTGTGGTCTGGGAAGGTTTATATTTGTAATCCCAAGAAATTTTTGGAATTCTGGTAAATTAATTCTAGTCTACCACTTTCAGTGCAAACCAAAGTGAAAGTAAAGACATATGTGTATATATATAGAATAGGGCACCAAGGTGTCCTAAATTCATCCAAGATGGTGGTTCACTTGAAAAAGGGCCACACCCAGAGCCCAACCTAGGTTTTATTGATTCTCCATGAGAGGAGTGGCTCTGAGGTGAGTGACAGAGTAGTGGGAAATACATGGCTGCCATGACTACTGTGAGCTGGGCTAGGTAAGAGGTCTGAGATCACCGCTGTGATACACAGAGGGGAAGAAATGTAGAGAGAGTAATCTGCATAACATAACTGAGGTAGTATCTAATAATTTGGGGTCAGTGCTTCAGTTCTGACATACAATCCATTTAGGCCTGGGAAGTCAGCCTCTTTCTCAAGGCTTAGTCCAAGCCAACAGCATGGAGCATGGCTCTCCATCCTTCCCAGCTCAACCATTATTTGGGGAATCACTGGGTAGGGTAATACTGACCTGTCACTTTGCTTCAGAGATTACACATCAGCTCCTCAGTCAGTCCAATTGACTTTGCTTAAATGCAACTGAGGGGGCAAAGAAATAGTCTAGCCAGCAATATACATGTCAATACATGGAGATCAGGCCAAGTTTATCCAAAATGGAGATAGTTGCCCTTTTAAAGGAGAGTCAAGAAGAATTGTCTGGGTGGTTCCCCACATACAAGTTCTCGAATGTACATAATGATAATTGTGTTGCATTGACAACTGATGGTCACTTGTAACACCCAGCTGAACTGAATCAGTGTGGTTTTGGGTCAGGAAGGCCCACCTGAGGATTGTTGCAAGCAAGATATAAAGCAGAACTGGAGAAGAAGAGGGGGTGCTATTGTTTCTCCTGAAGAAGCTTGTCTTGCTAGTTTTCCTGATACGAACTCAGCTGTTCTCATTGTTAGAAGAGCTTGGGACCTCACTGTTATTGAGGATGGCCGTGGTACTTTTTGGGGGAAGCTCAGCTTCTTTGAACATTGCTTCTTGGCTCCAATGTGGATCCTGAAGCGTGCTGACACAGACTTTTTAGCTTCCAACACTGGCCTTTGGGCTTTTCCAATGCAGATCTGTAAAACTGACTTGCCATGTACTGTAGGTCTTCAGCTGGCCTCAGGCAAAACATTGCTGTGGGATGCAGGCCCTCAGCTGGGTTCTTTGGGTCTTTAGTGTGTGGACAGATTTCCTGTACTCTTTGTATTTGACTCTGGGTGACTATTATAAAATAATACTATAAATTATGTTTCCTGTATTAAATTTCTTCCCTTGGATTCCCTGACCACAACAATGATCTTCTAGATTTCTGCAAGATCTGTTGTGGTTCACCCTTTTTTGATACTTTGTATGTATATTTTTGTACCAGGAATCAAACTTTGGACCTTGCACTTGCTAGGCAGGTGCTTATGCTGCAGAGCTACATTACTAATTGCATAATTTTGAGTCTTTTACTTCCTTTTTGTGATGAAGTTGGCTAAGGGTTCATCAGTTTTATTTAACCTTTCAAAGAACCAACTCTTCAATTTATTGACCCTATACCCCCCCCCCCCCCCACCTTGGTGTTTTTGAGATAGGCTCTCACTATGCAGTTTAAGCTGGCCTTGAGCTCACTAAACCCAAGCTTTTCTCAAACTTTCCTCAGCCTCCTGAGTACTGGGATTACAGATGTGCACCAACAGGCCTGGCTTGTATTTTTTTTAGTCTCTGTTGTATTAATTTCTACTTTGATCTTTATGATTTCCTCCCTAGTATGAGCTTTGAGCTTGCTTTTGTTTTTCTAGAAGCTTGAGGTTCAACGTTAGATTTTTTTAATTTGAGCTCACTTTTTCTGACATGGAATTCACCACTGTAGATTTACCTTATAAGACTGCTTTCATTGCATCCCAAAGTTCTTGTATGTTGTATTGGCATTGTTGTTTGATTGTAGAAACCATTTAATTTCTCCATGAATGTAATCTGCATCCCAAATTGTTTAGCCTATCACACTGGGGAGCTTTATATTGGTTTTCAGACCCTAAGTATCTCCCAGGGTCAGGCCTCACCGATAGATCCAGCCCAAGAAGGCTTGTTTTGGGAGTTCCACTTCCCCACTCCAAAATGGTGTTCAGTGAATTACAACCTCCTGGAAATGTTTGGAATGGATTCATCTAGCAGCCCCTGCAACCCAAACCATCTACTCTTCTACACCACTGGTGTGTCTTTCCATGGAGTTCTCTTAAGGTATCCCACTGTTACCACACTTCTATATATAGGCTGATGACACTTGTCTCTTGCTGAGTGCTTGGAATGAGGAAGAATCTGCAGTTTTCCAAGAACCAGGAACCAAGGAGAAAGGCATTTACCACCTACCTCTTCTGCCTTGAGATCTGTTGCCTCACTCTCTTGGTAGACTCCAGTTCATCCTTTAGAACATTCCTGGCTCTTGAGGATCTACCCTTCATTTTCTCTTCCCCAGTTGGTATTCTCCAGGGCCTAGATTCCCAATCTTGGAGAGGGTGATTTGCGGATCCTCACTGCATTGCCATCTTCCTATAAGATATCTGTTTCTCTCTTTTTTTGTTGTTTCTCTTTACAGAGTGCTTTAAACAATATACAGGTTATCAAGTATGTCAGTCCTCTTTCTAATATAATTCCTGAAATATTGGTAAATGTCATAACAAAATTGTATGGAGTTTAACATATTTAAATAAACATTTGTCTTGAGATTGGTTTTTGAAAGAAAATTTGGACACTGAGATTAAATCAGTATATTTTCTCTACACTTTTTCTTATTCTAGCAAAATGTCTTTTTTGGAGGAGGGGCATTATATTAGTAATTGAACCCAGGACCTTTACACTGAGATATACTCCTATCACTTTTTTTGTTTTGTTTTGTTTTTTTGAGACAGGGTCTCACTATGTGTTTCAGGCTGGCCTTGGGGCTCACTTTGTAGCCCAGGCTGGCCTAAAACTTGCAAAGATCCACCTGTCTCAGCCTCCCAAGTTCTGGAATTACAGGAATGCACCACCGTGCCTGACTATTCCTATAACTTTTTAAAGTTTCTTTCTTTTCTTTTTTTTTTTTTTGAGATAAGTCTCCCTAAATTGCCAAGAATAGGCTCAATCTTGTTGTACTTCTGCCTTAGCTTTCCAGAATGCTGAGATTACACTTGTGCCTGGCTTGATTAATTGTGTTAATTTTACCATAAAGGATTTACTTTTGTGTAGTTGGTTAATTATGTTTTGTATTTGTTAATGAACTCATCCTTTACTCTCAGATTATGTATTTCTTCACATAGAAACCAGTAAGATAAATGCAGCTATATAAGAAATAATATGCTTCACATTAAAAATCACTGAAAATGAAGCCAAAAGATATGGTACACTGGGGAAAATATTTTTTTAACACAAATTACCATATAAGTAGTAATCTTCATTGATACAAAGACATTAAAAATGAACATGGGACATAGCAGTTTACAGTAGAACAAATGATAGTTAAACATGAAAGAATACTTAAATTAATTTGTAAGAGAAAGGTAAAATAAAACTGACTGAAAGTTTTCAGAACTTTATAGGAAGGGCTGTGAGAAAACTGGCACTTGTAGATTGCTAGAGTATAAAATAATGTAATACTTGAAGGGCACTTTTAGATACATTTAATCAAAACTAAAAATGCCTTTTTTCTTTCATTTCTTCATCTTCTATTAAGTCTATATGCCAAGTGTGAAACAAATTATATGTGTAACTTGGTAAAATGTCTTAACATAATGAAAGATTAGAAATAACCCAGTGAGCTCAGCAAGAAGGGACTTATTGAGCTGATATATTCATGTAATGGAATATTAGAATGCTATAGAAATGAAGGCTTAATCTTAAAAGTAGAAGAAAATCTAAAAGCTATATTGACTGAAAAAAGACATGTAAAAGGTGCTGCATAGACCTTTTTGTTGTAATCGAAATATTGAATATTGTAATGCAAATATTTTAATTCCTTTTCCAGTCCTCCTCACAATTTGGAAAGTTATATTTGTAATCCCATTGAAATGTTATTGGAATCCAGGCAAGATAATTCCAATCTACCACCTCCAGTGCAACCCATGGTGAGTAAAGACACTAAGACATATTCAGAGTTGTGGGCAGCCAATAACTAAGTCCAATTCAAGTAGGGTATATGGACAAAGGTCGTTATCCATGGCCTGTCTCAGAATTTTTATCTCCTAAAGAAGGGAGTGATTCAAGGATGAGTGAAAGCAGCAAAGATTATGTGAGCAAGGTGAGCTGATCTAGTTGGGCAAGTGGAGAGCAAGTACTTCTCCAGTATGCAGGGAGAAAGATGCAGAAAGACCAGTCTGAATAACTCATTTGGAATAGTATATCAATGAATTTAAGGAGGCTATTGCTTCAGTTTCTGATATGTAAACTTTTTTACTCTGGGAAGTCATAGCCTCTTATTTTGAGGCTCATACCCAGCTGCCGTTGTTGGAGCTTTCTGGTTTTGCCATCCTACTGCATTCAACCATTCTATGGGGAACACAAGGTGAGGAAACAGGAAATTGTCAGTTGGCCTTAAAGATTACATATTAATACCTAATTTGCTTAGAGCTGGTTGAAGGGATAAGGAAATATCATAGCCAGCCCTATATATATCTGTATATGGAGACAGGGCCCAGTTTAAATAGTGTTGAGGTAGTAGTTTTACATTCAAAGATACTTATCCACTTGGTCTTCTACACTTTTAGTGGAAGAAAATGGGTAAAGTGTACATGTTCAGTTATGGTTTTAAAATATTAATGCTGAGATATGAAAGCAGTTAGCTTGTATATTCTTGGAGAATAGGGCAGGTGTATACAGGATAAAATCAAGAATTTTTGATGTACAACAGGTGTAAAGGGATGGGTGGTATGGTTTGGTAGTATACTTGATATATATGGAAGTGATTTTTTTTTTTTGGTGTAATATGTAATTTGCCATTTTCACTATAAGTGTAGCATTGTCATTTCTTTTCTCCTTCCTTGCCTTCTTACCCAACTCCTTTTGTTATACTATGCTAAGTTTCTGTTATATATGTCTGTTTTGGAATCATACATTGGCAGTTGGAGTAATTTCCAGAATATTTTCAGTTTATAGAAATTTAATAATCTTTTAAAGTAGTGTTAATGTCTGATTTAATTTTGGCTTGGGAGTTGCTTTGATCTAGAATGGGCCATCTGGCATTAAACCAAATATAGCTACTCCAGGGAGTTTGTGTATTTTCTAATTATTTTAGTGATTGATATACATTTGGTAATGTGATATTTTTGTATTCATTATCTTTTATGTTAAGACACTACATGACATTTGCCAGTGTCTAGAATTGGCATATATACTTATTATATAAGCATTGTAACCAGGCTTTGAAATGGCATTCTTCTCATATATCCCTGTGACATGACCTTTTCAATTTTTCTGGGAAAATACCCGAAGGAAATAATTGGATTGAATGGAACTTCTAATCCTAGTTTTTTGAGGAATCTCCATACTGATTTCCACAGTGACTGCACCAGTCTACACTCCCACCAACAGTGGAGAAGTGTTCCCTTTTCCTCACAGCCTCAGCAACATTTGTTATCAGTTGACTTCTTGATGGCAGGCATTCTTTCTGGAGCGAGATGAGATTTCAATGCTGTTTTAATTTGCATTTCTTGAATGACCAGTGATTGTTCACATTTCTTCATGTATTTATGTGCCATTTGTATATCTTCATCTAAGAAATATGTGTTCATCTCAGATGGCTACCATTTTTTCTGTTTTGCTTTTTTTCTCTAAAAAAAAAGGGAAGAAATGACATTATGCTAATGTAGGGTATAGTTGTATCCACTTTGAGTAGATTATATGAACCTCTTAAAATCAGTGAATTAGACATGGAGGTCAAAAGTATATTTTGAAATTTGTAGAGATCTTCTATACATTAACACTTTGGGCCTAGGTTAGGGTGTAATGCAAAAGGATCTACGTATTGGTTTTCTACTCTATATTTCCTGATTGATTGTCTGGTAGCAATTTAGTTGTGGCTGCTAATATGTAACAAGTGATTTTTGTCCTTTTAAAATGCTGAGACTCTAGTTCTTACCAACTATGCCTGCTACATAGTAGGTGACCAGTAAATGTTGAGTAAACATTAATGAGTGTTTCTAAATGTCATCCCCTAAATGCAAACAATGTTATATATTTCTAGTTTTACATTGTCTTGTGTTTGTAGGTATTTATAATAGTATTTTTGTCTGACAAATTTATGAATAAAGGGCATACATATCTAGCAATTTGATTCATTTAATTGACTTTGGAAAATCTACCAGTTTGGGGTGTCCTACTTTAGTCATACCTCCTGTCTCTTAGGAACTGTTCCTGTGCCTCTCCCAAAAAAAGAAAAATAAAAGAAAACCAGTTTTGTAATTGCTTACAGATTATGTTTTTTAAAACCCATAATATTTCAAATAGTAAATAGTATAAAATTCAATTTTTATTAAAGTTGATATAGTTGATATTGTTAAAAGTCTCTCTGTTTCCTAATCTTTAGTCTTCCTTTTCAGATAAACAAGCACTATCACTAATTTCAAGTGTAAACTTCCAAAGATAGCCTCTGGATAATATGATATTAGTCCTCTAATGAAGTTAACATATTATACAAAGAATAGTTTGGTTAAAAAAAAACAAAAACCAAAAAACTGAAAAATCTGTGCACCCATTTTTGGTTGTGCTATAAGAATTGGTGACAAGAATACAAGAGCAAATTTATACAACTAACAAATGATGTTCATGCTAACCATGCAAGGATGATTTAATTTTAGGAAATCTGATTAAGTCATAGGAACCAAATCCCACATGTATAGCTCTATGGTTTGTGTTTGGATGCCCCACTCCCAAACCTCCTGCAATCATGTAGGAAGCTGAATCTAGCATTTGTGATTCACTTGTTGTCTAGTGCTGGGATTGGTGGTGTGAGTGTTGCATCCTCCCAGGGTTGGAGCTGATGTACAATGTAATTATGGAAAGGAGGTATGTTTTCCCTCTTTTGACCTGTTTCCTCTTGTTGTTGGCCTCCACCATGGAAATTCCCTGTCAACCATGCCACCCTGCCTTTTAGCCAGCTGAGCATGAACTGAAACCTCCAAAACTGTAATATAAATAAACCGTTACTTACTTCACTTTGGACATCAGGTATTTTGTCTCAACAATGAGATAAAAGTAACCAAGACACTGAATTTCCTTTTACTTATTTATTTGGTACCAGGAATTGAACTCAGGACCTTGTCAAGGTGCTTGTCAAGAAGGTGCTTGTCAGGTGCTTGTCAAGAAGGTGCTGTTCCAGTAAGCTATATCCCTGGCCCTGAATGTTCTTTTAGTATTTTTATGACTTTTACATTATCTTAAAATCATTGATGCCAGGTATGGTGGTGCATGCCTGTAATCCTAGTATTTGGGAGGCAGAGACATATCGGGGACCTGAACAAGATCCCCAACTGCCTGTATGAAGGGTATGGAAAGTGGTGAAAGGATGAAAGAAGAAACTGAGACATTTTGATTAATGCATGATGCAGGAATGGGAGGTCAGTGAATTAGGATGGGCAGAGACAAAGACCCTCAAAGCTAGCCACTATTTATTAGCCAGTGTTGGTAGGGGAGTGGTTAGGGTACTTTTCTTGCAACAGCCTAGAGGCTGTTGTAGAATGGGCAAGTTTAGCATCATAAAAGAAACAAGCCAAGACCCATCCTCACACCTGGGAGCTAATCTCTTTGACCCCCAGGGTGATTTCTGCATTCCAAAACCAGCCTGTAAGGCACTGAGGACAAGGAGATCCTAGGGCAGGTACTATTCAATATACAATTCCTGGTAGATCCTTGTGAATTCAAGGCCAGCTAGGGCTACATAGTGACTTGAAAACCAGCCTGGAAGACATAGCCAGTCTCTTTCTTCAAACCTCACCCCCCTTCATTGAACGAGCTGAGTCTCATTTTGATTTCAAATGCTATATAATGATCTTGATATTTAAGTGGTTAGACTATTGCCCCAATACTGTTAATTGAAAGTCCATCTTTTATGTACTCATTTAAAATAACATCTATCAAATAATAAATTCTCATTTATTTGTATCTACATCTGGACTCTGTGTCATTATCCTTTCCTATGACATTATGTAATAATTTAGATTTTGTGAATATTGTATTACTGTTTGTTGCACCCATTTGCTCTGTCTACATTTCAGCTCATTTATGTGATGTTTTTCTTTGTGTACTGTAATTTCTCAATTGTTTTAAAAATATTTTCAATAATGAGTATTCATGACTTTTATCTTTTTTAACAATTTACTAGTGTAGTCACCATCTTGAATGTTTTTTATTCCGTTTTTGTGTTAATTCCACTTGCATTTTTTGTTTTTCCCTGCTAGTGCTTATAATTCTGTTAGCTGCCTCATATAAGTCACATGGTACATATGCATGTATGCATCTGTGTTACAGAAAAATTTACATGTTAAAATAAATATTCAAGAGAATTTTAATCAAATTTCATGTAAGACAACAATGCAGAGCTGTGACCAGAAATTTTATGATATGCTGGCTTGCATCCTGGTGATTGCATATTGCTTTTGTTCTTGGTTGAGAGTATAACATCCTCTTCATTGAGCACTCTGCCTTGCCATTGTTTTGTCTTGTTTTTGTAATAGGAATGAAATTCAGGACCTCACTCTTGCCAGGAAGGTGCTACACCACCCAGCCAAATCCCTGGCCCCTTGCCATTGGATTTCACAGAGCTTAAACAGGATCCTTTTTTATAAACAAATCATTTTTTTTTATGTTTTTAGAAACATCAGCTTAGCATTTAACATGTGACTCTATGTGGCAATACTTGACTCTTAATTTGAAATGAAAATTGATGTGTATTCTAATTTATGTAAAATTTAATAGTTAACTTATTAACACTTTTTTTTTGACACTGGGGATCTTACTCACAATTTCACGAACTTCATGCTTGCCAGGCATGTATTTGCATCACTGAACTATATCCCTGGCCCTCTTCTTAACATGTCTTTTTACACTTATCTATTTTACAGATTTTGATACAACGAAAACTTGATCCATTTTTCATTGTGTTTTTCTACACAATTTTTATGGACAAGAACTTTGGAAATTTGTTAAAAATTTGAGCAGTTTTTATTCATTAAGATTTTTCTCTGGGCCCGGGATTAAGCTCAGTGGCATAAGTACCTGCCTGGCAAGCACAAGGTCATGAGTTTGATCCCTGGTACCCCCCCCCCCCCAATGATTATGGCACAATTTACAAATTAAAAAAAAAAAAAGCTTTTGCACATACTGCCTTTCAAAAAATGTTTGATTCGATCCACAGTACAAAAACAAACAAAAAAAGTTTGAATTTATACTGAAGCATTTTTACCTAATATTTCTCAGTCCTTTTCTCTGTCTCTTTTTCCTTTGTTCTTTTTTTTGTGACAGAGTGTTATTGTGTAGTCCCAGCTGGCCTTGAACTTGTGCCCATTATCTTGACTCAGCCTCCCGAATACTGGAATTATAGGTGTGTGCCACCATACCAGGTTCTTTAACCCTTTTCTAGATTGCTTAATAATAAATTTCCTGAAACTGGAGGTAGATCAATTGTGAAGAATATGTGAGGCCCTGGATTTTGTTCATGGCACTGGAAAATAAAAGACAAAATATAAAAGAACCTGGTCTTGCTGGGTGTGGTGGAGCACACCCGTAATTCCAGACCACCTAGAAGTGTGTGGCCAGTTCAAGGCCAACCTTGGTAATTAAGTGAGATTTTTGTCTTGAGGTAAAAAGGGCTAGGGTTGTAACTGACTAGTGCAGTGCTTGCCTAGCCTACATAGGGTTTCTGGGTCAATCCTTAGTACTACTACCTACAATACAAAACAAGCAGAAACACTGGGTCATTTAAGCTGTATTTTAGCTTGAGACAAGTTTTTCAAAATGTCATTGTATCCAAAGGTACTTGATTCAATTTTTTTAATCTGTAGTAAGTCTAATTTATAACACACAGATCAAAATGTATTAACCTCTTGATAAATAAAATTTTGGAGGAGTGTGGATGGTATCATTCTGTTAATTTTTAAAAAATAAACTTATGTTTCTGAACAGTATTTCTTTTATGGAAAAGTTATGCAGATAGTATAGAGAATTTCCATTATATTAGTGTAGTATGTTTACTATACTCCATTTCTCCCTACCTCTTGGTAACCTCTCTGGTACTTTGTATGAATTCAGTCATTCTGTACACCTCATATAATGTTTTTTTTCCACACCAGGAATGGAACTCAGGACCTTGTGCTTGCCAGGCAGGTTCCTCATATAACTATAATCATACAGTAATTGTCCTTTTGTTTCTGGCTTATTTCACTTGACATAATATGTTTGAGATTCATCTGATATATATTCATCTGTTACAAACACACACACACACACATGTATATTTGGTGGGCATCAGGACTTCATGTTTATCAATCAGGTGTTATACCACTTGAGTTTTTAAAGTTTTTTTTTTTTTTTTTTTTTTCCGATACAAGGGATCGAACTCATGCCCACGTGCTTGCAAGGCAGGTGCTTATGCCGCTGAGCTAAATCCCCAGCCCTACCACTGAGTTTTTAACAACTGTCCTCATCTGTGTTGTAGCATGTATCAGAACATAGTTTTTTTAGGGCTAAATACATTTTCATTGAATTTGTATGCCATTTTTTATCCATTCATTTATGTACAACATCATATATATATATATATGTATGTGATGTTTTACATAAATGTTGTACATATGATATATATATATATCATATATGTAAGTACATATTTGTTTTATACATCACATTTTGTCTTTCTGTCTGTGAACAGTTGTGATTTGGAAGTTGTGTGTAATTGTTTTGTTTTCATATTTCATCAAGAAAATTAAGTCAGTTATCATAAATTGCACAGTAGAGAAGTAACTCTTGTAATAAAATCTTGGCACAGACTCCTAAGTATAAATGATTTTGATTCATTGAAATTATTAGGCAACCATATCAATAGTGATACAGGGGAACAAAGTTCCCAATATGCTAAATGTCTGGTAGAAGATCACATTCTCTAAAATTGAAGAATGAATTTTAGGAACAACAGATTAAGAGCAGAATATATTTATTGAGAGAAAGAAAGCTTGTTTCTTAGAGAGAAAGAGACAGAGACAGACAGAGAGATAGACAGACAGAGTCCTAAGTGGGTTGCCAAAGACTCTTGTGTTTTCCAGGGACTTTTATAGAGCAAAACCACAAGGTGAGATGAGTCCAAGATGGGGAAAACATGAGAACTCACAAGGTGGGCATAAGATGGGACAGAACTATGGTTAACCAATAAGATTATTTGCTCAGGTAAAATTGATTAAATTTGGGACAAAATGAGGAAGCGAGTCACATAGCAAGCAGGCATGCTTAAAGGATAGTGACTCTTGTAGGAGGTAGGAATGTTGACACTTGGCTTCCTTAGGGTGATAGAGACCTATTTAGGATATGGATGTATCTGTTTAATATTACCTCTTGAGACCTGACCTACAGTGGGAGATGTCTGTCTCCCCAGTGGTTGCAAGTTATCTCATCTTCTGCACTGGCTCCTTTGAGGGCCTAGCCCTGTCTGATTGCCTGTATTTTTTCTATCTAACTCAGTTGCCTGTAACAATAGTACCTTAGGCTATTCAAAAATAAAAATGATTTCTTATTTTAGATGTGATATCCTTGATATCATTGCCTGTTTTTCATCCTCCATTAACTTAAATAATCATAGTGAGCAAGACAATTTTATGTGATTTTTAAACATGTTTTTCATGGATACCATAGGTACCTGGCCAGGATCCCCAACTGCTTGTATGACAGGTTCAGTTATAGGATGAAATAAGAAACAGAAAAATTTAGCATTACATCATGGGGTGCTGGGAGGTCAATGCCTCAGGATGGGCAGAGACTCAGATACTCAAAACAAGCCACTATTCATTGGGTGTTTACAGTGTAATGGGTGAATACAATGATGGGGCTAGAGGAAGATTCCAGGTCAGTGGAAGATTCAGAGGTTGCTGACACTGAATGTAATGAATAATCCTGGGATGACTCAGGAGTGTGGAGATGATCTTATGCTAAGAAAGATCTTGCTCTGGAGAGCATTTTAATCTTAGTAGTCTTAGTTTAGTCCTAATGGGTGGGAAAGGATGGCCTATCCCAAAAAGTTTAATGAGAAGTCTCAAAAGGGTGATATATATAATCCCAAACCTCCATTTATCCCTTAGGGAAGTATGCAAAATTAACCATTGTGAATTTGTGATCTCCAATATATGTTATGGAAAGTGGCAATAGTGGGAGCTTAGGACCCACCTGTAAGTGCCTCAGTACCACTGTCACTGTCCTGCCATTATGGCCACTGGATTAAGTGCTGTGGCAAGGACAGAGTGCAGACGGGTGTATCTAAATTGTACAATCTGGTCTTGAATTTGCCATCCTCCTGCTTTGGCTTCCTAAAGAGCTGGAAGTACAGGTACATGTCACTGTGCCCTGCTAATGGTTGACAGCTCTTAACGAATTTTATCCACAAAACAAATTACCACATTGTGCTAGTTTAACCATATCAGTAATTAATACCTGAAGTCTCAATGTAATGTGCATTAACAGTGATAGCAGATAAATATGAATGGTTGGGAATCAAATATTAGGCAACACACTCTTTTGCAGGTATTAAGAAATGTTTCTGCCGGCACCTATCTGCCTTAATAGTGGTAGAACTCAGCTAAAGGAATTGAAGTTTGTAGTGTTTTTTCATGGTATAAACTGAGAGTCTGAATCCCTGATGCTTAAGCTCAGTTTTACATATGGATAGCCCCAACTTCTTCAGGCTATGAAGAAAAAACATTATTTCTAGAATAATAGATCTGTGGTTATACAAATTTCTCAATGAAAATTGAGTGATGGCCCAAATGTAGGGACTTGCCACAGTATGGTCACTGCACAATCTACAGTATTTGTATTATAAGATCAACAGTAGGTTTGAATGGCCTAATTGTTTTGGTCTTTTTTTGAGACAGGATATCACTATGCAGTTCAGGCTGGCCTTGAGCTTGTTTTGTAGCCCAGACTTATCTTTAACTGGCAACAGTCCTGCCTCAGCCTCTAAAATTCTGGGATTATAGGTGTGTGGCACCATGCCCAGCTCTGACTAAATCTTTTTGTGGTAGAACTTTAAGAAATTGTATCATGTTGAAAAACTCTTATGCTTATGATCGAGATTCCTAAAGAAGAGACCAGAGCCTTTACAAATTCAAAAAGGAAATAATAATGGAAAAACTATTTTGTTGAAATAGTACTGAATAAACTCTAGGAAAAGAGGGCTTTTATTTTATTGAAGTATTGTAATCCAAGTTGTAATTCTTTCCTCACAATCCAAAAAGTTATATTTGTCATCCTATTGAGACATTATTGGAATCCTGGCAAGTTAATTACAATTTAATACCTCCAATGCAACCTACAGTGAGAATAAAGACACCAAGGGATATTCTAAGTTAAGATCAGTCAAAGGGTCCTAAGTCTGATCCAAGTGAAGATATGTGGACAAAGGCAATAATCCAAGGCCTCTCCCAGAATTTATTATCTTGTGAAGATAAGGGTGGCCCAAAGATGAGTGACAGTGAGGATGGTGAATAACTTGAGCTGGTTAGCCAGATGAGGAGTAAACCATCTTGGCAATATGTAGGGAGAATGACATGCAAAAGCATCAATCTGCAGAATTTAATTAAAGTAGCAATTGAATTGTTTTTGGAGGATGTTGCTTCAGTTTCTGATATGTAAACTTTGTGCCCTGGGGGCTCATTGCCTCTCTAGTTTGAGGTTGGTACCCAGTTGACATTCCTGGTGGTGACTGGCTCTGCCATCCAGCTGTTCTCATGTCTTTCACAGAAAGCTCTAAGTAAGGAAATAGGAGACTGTCAGAATGGCCCCAAAAATTACATATCAGTACCTCAGCTTGCTTTATTTGCATTGCTTAAAGCCACTTGAAGAGAGAAAGAAATACTATAGCCAGCTGTGTATACATATCAGTATATGGGAATAAGGCTCAAATTAACTAATATTGCAGCAATTGTTCTGCATTCAAGGAGAGGTACCCATATAATCTTCTATAGGCTTTCATCTTTCAGAAAAGTGTAACATAGAAAAGCAGGCTATAGGAAATTGTCAGAGAAGGCAAACAGAGCCTGTATCACCAGTTATATTTTATTTATTGATTATTGAGACTTAGGGTGGTCTTGAACTTATTTATGTAGCCCAGGCTGGCCTCAGACTTGAATAATCCTCCTTCCTCAGTCTTCCAAATGCACTGACATATAACAAAACATATGTATAAATATGGTAGCCATGAATTATGCCTTATTATTCCCCATATTTGTAGCATGTATTCATAGATGTCTGATCATATTTTTATGATAGCTAACATTAATATTTTAGCTAAAATTCTAGGTTTGACAATGATTTTTTTCAACTTTTAAAAAGAATCCCAATGAAAGATTTCAAACCTTTTTTATTCCTTTCTGACAATATGGCTTTTCTATTCTAGTATTTCACATGTCTCAATTATGAAAGACAAGTAGTAACATGGGTGGTAGTGGTTTTTTTGGTGTTATCTTACATTTTATCAGAATACACTTTTTTTGGTATCAGGAATCAAACTGAGGACCTTGTTCTTACCAGGTAGGTGCTGTGCTGATAAGTTATATTATGGCCCTACACTTTGGTTATTGGTTTTATGTAATGGCTTTGCCTTCCAGATAGTGTAGAGCAAATAATGCACATGTAGATATTATCCAGCATCTAGTAAAGTGAAACATACTTTTTGTTTTGTTTTGTTTTAGGGTCGCACTGTGTAGTTCAAGCTAGCCCAGGCTGGCCTCAAACTCATGGTAATTCTCATCTCAGCCTCCCAAGGGCTGAGATTACAGGTGCACTCCACCATGCCTGGTTTAGAAATGTACTTTTATCTTACTTAACAATTAGTTCCCTATTAAACTTTTATTTTAAAAAATGATAACAGTCTGGGTGTGGGGGGCCATGCCTGTAATCATAGCACTCTGGGAGACTGAAATAGAAATACTGAAAATGATACAGGGGAATGAAACTCTCAACCTACTCTATGTGTGGTACGAATTTGTGATCTCTAAAATCAAAGAACAAATTTTAGGAACAATGGAGGTAAATAGAATATACTTATTTATTTTTTAAATTTTTATTTTGAAAAGAATAAAACCAAATGAGAAAAAAACAAAAAACAAAATGGGGTCATTCAAAACAAAAGGATGGACATAGTACCTAGTTTAAAACCACAATACAAGATGATCTACAATGGTTACCATGATGTCTCTTGTTATCTTCAATAGAATTGCCCATATCATATCATACGGTACAACACAATTGAATATAGCAGTACAGGACAAAATCAATAAAAACAAAATATTGGCGACATTATAGAATTTCAAAGGACGGTAATAGTCAAACCAGAATGGGTATCTTAGTGAATCTTATTGTCTTCAGAGAAGTTGCCTATACTCTCAGACTTTGTACTATCAAACATAACAGATTCAAATAAAATCAGTCAAAACAAGACAGTGATCCAACAATACAGATTGAAATAAAATCAGTCAAAACAAGGCAGTGAAAGCAATACAGGGTTTTAGATTAAGTTAATAGGAAATTAAAAATGGTTATCATAGTATATCCTGCTATCTTTGGAATAGCTGTCTATGCCCCCAAATCTAGTATGAGAAGACAAACTGGAACAGAGTATAACCAAACTAAACAGAGCAATGAAAGCAATACGGGTTTCAAATCATGATAGATTAACAATGTCCTCTGCCTTTCCTATTTAGACAATTCCTCCCTTTTCACTTTCCCAAGATGCATTGTACATTTTGTATCCCACTACCCCCTTTAGTTTTTAGATTAGGAAGACAACCCGATATTTACCTAAGTGATTCTCAACCTTTTTACCCCTGAACTTGGTCTCAAGTTGTATCCATTTACCTACACGATCCTCAAGGTTTTCCTTCCTTAGAGCTGAGTACTTCTCCATTGTATAATAGTGTCATGTCTTTGCAACCAATCTGTAGCTGATGGGAGAGCTACCCACAATTTTCTGGTTCCCTGTCACAAAAAGCATTATTTTCTCAACTTTGATTTTCAGTCCATAAACCCTCTTTCAGGTTAAATATATTTCTTATATAGAGCAAATTGATGGGCCCTATCTCCTGATCCACTCAGTCTATGTTTCTTTTAATTAGTGTATTGAGGCTATGCATGTTAGCAAATGTGGCCCTTCTCTGCCTCATCTCTGCTATGCTATTTTTCTGCTTTTGTTTGTCTACTTTTCTCCTTCATTCCACTGTCTGCCCAGCTCAATAAGCCTCCTCTGTCTGAAACCATGGTCTTTTTCTTGCTCTCTAGAACGTCTTTTGGTATTTTTTGTAGGGTTGGATTGGTGGTCATGAACTCCCCCAGTTCCTCTTTGTCATGGAAGCATTTTGTTTTTCCATTAATTTTGAGAAACAGTTTTGCAGGTTACCTCAATCTGGGTTGGAGGTTATTTTCTTTCAGTGCTTGGAATACTTCACTCCAAGCTCTTGTTTTGATGATTTGTGTAAAGAAGTTAGTTGTGATTCTGATTAGTTTTCCTTTATAGGTGATATATTTCTTTTCTCTGACAGCTTTTAATATCCTGTTCTTGTGTTGAATTCCTGGGATCTTGATTATTATATGTCTGGGTATAGACCTATTTTGGCTATAACTGGCTGGAGATCTGTATGCCTTATATATCTGGATATCATTTCCTTTTCCTATGCTTGGGTAGTTTTCTTTAATTATTTCTATAAATAGCTTTTGTGTTTCATTTCTGTTTACCCTTGCTTCTTCACTCACAGTTTTAATCCTCTTGTCATCTTCTAGCCTTTGTATTGTTGTTTCCTGGTTCCTTGTTATTTTTAAGAGATCTTTCACAATCTCATGTCGCAAACTTGTGTTCAAGGTTTGATAGTCTATCTTCAGTTTCTTTAAGCAATTTTGCCAGCTTTCAATGGAGTTTTTCATATCTTGATAGTCTCTTTGAATCTGTTTCATATATTCTAGATGTTTTTTATATTCTTCATCAAAGGTTTCTCCTTTTTCTATGTCCCTCCATTCTTCCATCTGTGTCTTTTTGAGAAGTATTTAGCATTTCTTTTATTATTTTTCTTATATCTTCCTTTACTTTTGTTAGAATTTCTGTTTTTAGTTCTTTTATAATGTCATAAAGATAATTCTTTATGTCAGATGCTGCTTTTTCAGACAACACAGGTGTGCAATCCCTGAACTCTTCTGTGTTTACCTTACCTAGACCATTAGTGTTTGTGTTGAGGGCTGGAGATTTCCTTTTATTTCTTTCTCTTGTTATGTTTCTGGTTTCCTTTAGGTGAAACCAGACAATGGGTGTCACCAGCACTTCCTGTATTAGCCACAATTACTCTGAAGGGAGCTGGCTATGGATTGCTGCCCTTCCCAGTTTGATGATGACCCCTGAAGTACAAGCATGGGTGGGGCAGGTTGACCTCTCCCTTCTGAGCTGGTCAAGCTCCGGGAGCCTTCATCATGTTGGTGTGTGCTGTGTGGATGGGACCGGTTAGGGATAGTTTCAGGAAGACTTTCTTCTTTGCTATTGGATCACGCACAGAGATGGGACTCAGTCTGAGCAATTGTCACCAATCTGCTCTGTGCTAGGAGTGGCTGACTGAAGCCACTGCAGTTCTGGTTCCTGGGTTGTTCTGCCCAACTCCAAAATGTCCCGTGGCTAGTTGCCCACCCCTGTGAGAGGACTAGGTTCCTCACACTCACTGCAAGCTGGTACAGATCTCTGAGTGGAGTTTTGCTCTCAGGTCTGCTGCTCCCCTCTGTGACCGCTTCTTCCCACCGAGGCCCTCAGGCTCACCAACCCCCAACTTCACCATGACTGTGCATCTCCAGATTCCAGCGGCATTTCATACACAATAGGACTGGTTCCGGTGAGCGTGAGCCTGGCTACGGCCTTCTGTCCACGATTTTTTTTCTTTTTTTCTTTCCCTTTAGTTTCTTCCTGGGTTGAGAGGATCCATCTCCCTCTCTCTGGTCTTCTCCAGGATGTTTTATTCCAGCATCTGAGCTGTTTCTCGCAGAGAGGCTCCTTATTTTGCAGCTTAATGATCTGCCATCTTCCCCCTCTCTCCAGAATGTATATATTGTTGAGAGAAAGAAAGCTTCTATCTGAGAGACAGAGGGGGTCCTGAGTGGGTTGCCAAAGACTCTGTCTTTTCTAGGAAGCTTTATAGAGTTAAATCATGGGGTGAGACCAATTCAAGTTAGGGAAAACTGGGAACTCGTAAGACAGAGGGGCATAAGGTGGGACAGAACCATGGTAAACCAATAAGATTTACTGTTCAGGTAAATTTAATTAAATCAGGGACAGATGGGGAAGTGAGTCACTTAGAAAGCGGGCATTCTTACAGAGCAGTGATTTTTCCCTAGGGGATTGGGATAGTGACTCCTGACTTCCTCAGGGTGATACACAAATATTTAGAATATTTGTCTTTAGAACATGGGTATGCAACAAAAGTTTGAGTGCAGCCTGGACATCTTAGAGAGACCCCCATCTGAAAATAAAAAATGAAAGGGTCTGAGGATGTAAATCATGATCCTGGGTTCAATTCCCAGATATCCTCCCCTTCAGGTTGTAATATAATTGGCTATGTTGTGTAAAATTGATGTCCACACTCTGGAAGGCATATGTATTCATTTGAAAAAAACAAATAACAACAAAAGCATATGCACAGATGTCATAATATTGCTTTGTTATTTTTTTCTATTGTGGAACATTGATGATATTTTAAAGTGACTCTTAAACATTTTCTGTTTTTAGATATGAGAAGAAATCTCTCAATTTGGAATGATTGTTCTTGAACATTTCTGTATTTTTAAAAATATTAGGAATATTTTCATTTTATGTTTTGTAAAATTCAAACATAAAATGCAATTGATATACTTATGGGAGCATTTTTGTTCACATATTTCTTTAACACTGTCTTTTATTATAACCTTTTATTTGAGCCAAGCATGGTGTCACACATCTGTAACTAATCCCTGCAGACTGAGACATGAGGATTGCAACAGGTTCAAAACCAATCTGCAAAACACAGTGAGTTCAAAGCAGCATGAACAACAATGACCCTCTCAAAAAAGTAAAAAATGTGTTCTTTCTCATGTAAATATCTCTTAATGACTTTTCATCTTCTTTATTCTAGATAATAATCATTTTTATAGTATTCTTTTCTCTTAATAGTTCTTTTCTTTTTTTTTTTTTTGAGATATCATCTTGTTATGTTGGCCAGGTAGGTCTCAAACGCACAGGCTTACATGATGCCCCTACCTCAGCTTTCTCAATAGTATGAACCACCACATAGTTGACTATAATAGTATTTTGATAACAATAGTTAACATTAAGAGTGCAGACACTGTGTTACACACTCTTCTCCATGTTTATTGGCAATTAGTAAATCCATATAGGGCAGCTGAAGTAAATTATATTCAGTAACATTGCTTTGAAATGTCAGAGTGAAGACTGTCATTATCAATGATGCTTAAGTTGGAGGTGATAGTGAGGCCCTTTTCAATATGTAGTTGGTGATTATACTTTACAGAATAGCAGTACAAGAGAAGCAGAAATTTATAGCAAAAATATCTTATGATTAAGAGTCATCTTTTAGTAAGATACCAAGGTGTGACCATTGTTTCTAAATACAATTTTCAAACATAGGAAGAAAAATGAAACGCACAGAAATGACCATTAAAAGGTTGCCCCAAATGTTGCTTCATTTTTGTAGGGATGGCCAAACCTATAAATTCTTCTGATTGTTTTGTTTTGTTGTCTTTTTGAGACAGGGTTTCACTATGTAGTTCAGGCCTGCCATGAACTCACTTTGTAGCCCAGGCTGGCATCCTACCTCAGCCTCCTGAGAGTGTTGGGATTACAGGGGTGCACCATCATATTCAGCCTGATTTTGTTGTTTTTGTTGTTAAGACAGGCTCTTACTTTGTAATTTAGGCTGGCTTTGAACTCACTATGTAACCCACTCTGACTTTGAACTTATAGTACTCCTCTTGCCTCAGCCTCCCAAGTGTTAAAATTACAGATATGTGGTACCACTGTTGGCTTGTTTTAATGAATACAGTCATCTCCAAATGTGCTGTTATTGTTATTACATTTCAAAGACAAATCATCAAAGCAGTAAAAGTTCAGAATTTGGCTAAGAATAGCCATATAGTAAATTGTAATTTATCTTGTTGAACCATGTCTTATGGAGCAAGAGTCTAACTTCTTAATTGTTCCACTGTATTTCTTATTTTGTTATTTATTTATTTATTTATTTACTTACTTACTTAGTCTTTTTGAGACAGGGTCTCGCTATGCAGTTCAGGCTGCCCTTGGGCTCACTGTAGCCTATGATGGTCTCCCAACTTGCCACAATCTGCCTGCCTCAGCCTCCCAAGTGCTGGGATTACAGGAGTGTGCCACTACACCTGGCTGTAATTCTTATTCTACAATGTCATCTTTATACTTCCTTTTTTTTTTTTGAGACAGGGTTTATACTTTTTGTTATTTTTGGTTTTTGACATAGTATCTTGCTTTGTAGTACATGTTGACCTCAAACTCTCAGCGGTGCTTTTGCCTCAGCTTCCTGAGTGCTAGGATTAAAGGTGTGTGCCACCATACCCTATACTTTTCTAGATACCATTGATCTGATATTTCTTGATGAATCTGTCTTAATAATTATGAATGAGTGTTTGCAATATAATCACATTCCTTGGAAAGATGCCATTTAATATGTGTGTTGTCTCGAAGCACTCACTTCACTGGCTCACCATGTAAAGGCTCCTCTTTTTGTTCTTTTACCTATCAGATTGCTTGGGTCCTTCCTGCCATCAATGCTATGGATGTATTTTCTAGGTTCAGTTCCCTCTGCTATCAGGTCTTTAGCCTCCATTTGATTTTTCAGCTTTTCAATTGAGGATTGCACAATTGGGCAGTCATTCCATTTCATGATCTGGAATGTTGACCTGAAGAGAGCTATTTTCTATGAAAAATAAAATAATTTTAACTTTGGAATAAGTTATACATCTCAATTCATTGTAGGATTGCCTTATTTTAAAGAAAACTCATTAGTATTATAACTTTTTTACAAAGCCAGATGACATCTTAAGTGTATGTTTCTATTTATTTTCATCTACTTTGTGCCATGCCAAATTCTGTTTGTTACATTTCCAGATGATTTTATTATTGGTTTGTGTAGATAAGTATGATCTGGAGAGCAGCCGGGCGTGGTGATGCATGCCTATAATCCCAGCACTTGGGAGGACAAGGAGGGAGGATTGCTATGAGTTTGAGGCTATTTTGGTCTACATGATATGTCCAACAACAGCTTGGACTATGTAGTAAGACCCTGTTTCCCCTCAAAAAAAAAAAAAAATGAATTGGAGACAAAATAAGTTTAGAACAGAAAACTTTTAAATTACAGTTTGAATTTAAGTGCTTAATTTATAGCATTGCATAGTTCAAGAAAAGCTTTGAATTGCATATAATTAACTCAAGCAGAAGTCTCATTGTTTGCCTAATAAAAGTATTTATTTACATACTGACACAAGGATTTAGGAAGTTATTTGTAGGTTTCTGTCATTTATCTTTAGTTTTGTACCCATCACCAATGTTCTCTCACTTTCACACTGCCTGTATCTCTCCAGAAAGCCACTTTGGTTCACCCTGGACCCTCAACAATGCCAAATATCTGAGATTATAATTGTTTACCTTGCTTTTGGATGCATAATAACCACTTACACCAAACCCAAGGCAAAATCTTAGAGATCAGTTTATGTATAGTGGGCAAGATGGTAAGACAAGAGCTCATTTGGTATTAGACTTTAATGTGGTGGACAACCTGCCTTTGCTTCAGAAGACCTCCTGCATCTTGAGAAAATTGTCCTAACATTCTTTGAGGCCACTGATCACAACTTGAATGACCCCCCTTGAATGCAGAACAATTGTTGCACCTTTGATTATATTGAGACTTATTTTGTTATACTCACATATATAGAGCTAACTATGATATTTCCTTCTCTCTTCAATTGGGTCAAAGAATTACATATAAGGCTAGCTGTGGTACTGGTATGTAATCTCTAAAGCCTTCAGACAGTCTCCTGTTTCCTCACATAATGTTCTCTATAGAGGATATGGGCACAAGAGATGGTAGAGCCAGTCATCTCCAGGAATGTCAACTGGGTATAAGCCTCAAGGTAAAGAGGCTATGACTTCCCAGGGCACAAAAGTTTACATATCAAAAACTAAAACAACAGCCACCAAAAACAATTCAGTTGCTACCTTAAATTGTGCAGATTGATCCTCCTGCATACTGCATTTTGCAGAGAAGTTTTTCTCACTACCTGACTAGTGAGCTCAAGTTACTCATGTATTTCCCACCATCCTCAGTGTCACTCATTGTCAAAACACCCCCTTCTTCACAAGATAATAAATTTTGGGAGAGGCCTAGGATCAAGGCCTCTGTCCACATATCCTCACGGGCATTACACTTAGGACCCCTTTGCTGCCCTTAACTTGGAATATGTCTTGGTGTCTTTACTTTCACCGTGGGTTGCATTGCAGGTGGTAGATTAAAACTAACTTGCTGGAATTCCAATAGCGTTTCAATGGGATTATAAACATAAGTTTTTGGATTGTGAGAAAGACTGGAAAAAGGATTACAATACTTGGATGACTGTACTCAATATTTGGGATTACAATAAAAACTACTCTGGTTATTGCGGTACCTCTCCTCAACCTCAGGGTAAGGGATATGTTGAATTGAGAGGGGGAATACAATGCCAAAGTATAAAGTATGAGCTGAACAGATGATTACTTCTTCAGGCCCATCAGCTTTTAGGTAGGAGCAGTGATACATGGGGCCAAGTGTGGAGTGGCTTCTTGTAGGCTTCTCTGGGCTACACTGAAAACAAACTCCATGAGCTCACATGTAAGAGTTTTAGAGTCTTGACTTCTCCTCATCTAAATAACAAAAGGGAAACAGTAGGGGTGGATTAGAGAATTGTTGTTTCCAGGAATTATATTTGAAAATTTTGGGCTAGGGGAGATACTAGGGTTGGAAGGCTTGAGGGATTTGGGTAAGAGGGAAAGAAGATCTATCTGGAATCTCTTGCAAAGAAGAAAAACAATTGCATAGACTTTTGAAGAAACTGAGCATCAGTTTGAAAAGAAATATGATCTCATCAGCTAAATTCACATCATTCCCCAACTCTGCTCCACATCAGTAAATCATTGACACACCTTTGCTTTCCTAATGTTGGCTCTGTGTATTTTGGGCATGAGTGGAAACACTGCATGAGGGACTCCTTCATTTAGAACTCCATAGCAGGGTGGAAAGGATAGTTTCCTTTAAAATGGGGATTGTGGCATCAAAAAATGGTAAGGCCTTTTCTCATCCTCCTTACAGTCTGAGAAATTTATATTTGTAATCCCATGGAGACAGTACTGGAATTTTGATGAGGTAATTTTAATCTATCACCTCCAGTACGATCCATGACAAAAATATAGACACTAAGGAATATTTGCAGTTATGGGCAGCCAAGGTCTCCTGAGTCCAATCCAGATGAGAGTTCACAAGATAAAGGCCTCAACCCAGAGCCTAACCCAAAATATATTAGTGAAAAAGGGAGTGGCTCAAAGATGAGTGAAGGTGAGAATGGTGGCAGTTATGTTAGTAACTAAGCTAAGAGGCCAAAAAGCACCTCAGCAATATGCAGTGAAAAGAATATACAAAAATATCAATCTATATAACACATATGAGGTACCATTTAAAGTTTAGGAGCCTGATGCTTTAGTTCTGATGTGCAAACCTTTTCTGCCCTGGAAAGTTGTAGTCTCTTATCTTGAAACTCAAACCCAGTTGACAATCCTGGAGCTGTTGGCTCTGCCATCCTGCTGTGCTCAGCCTTTTAGAGGGAGATACTAAAAGCAAAACAAAACAAACAAACAAAAAAGCAGAGCTGCTGCTTAATATCAAAGATTATACATCAGTATCTCAGCTAGCTCTATTTACATTGATTAGGGATGATTAAAGGAAAAAAATGTAGCTTTGTCTTCACTATACATATCAGTACATGGAGATGGGACCAGGTTTAGTTAAAGCAGAGGTAATTGTTCTGTATTCAAGGAGAGCCATCCAAGTAATGTTTTACAAGATGGAGCACAGCAGAGGAGATGTTTGAAACAGTGTGGGAAGAAGGGTGCATATGCAGATTTTTATAACCCATCCATTTCCACCCCTCTAAGTCAGGGATGGCTGCTGTTTTGTTATGCATTTCTATTATAACTATTGTAGCTATTAGTAGTGACTTTGAGAAAAAAAAATATTTCTTTGCAATTCACTGTTTTACGTCAATGAACTCAAGTTGAAAATGAAGTTTCTGGGTACCCATCTTTATATACATGTCCCAATTTGCTATGGCAACAGTATTATACCCAGGCTTCCCCTCTGCTCCTTTCCTAGCTTCTAGTGCAGTGATGGTGAATCTTTTAGAGCTTTCAATGATATAAATAACCTGTTGTGGCATGTATGCTATAAGTTTACCACCAGTATTCTAGTGCCTTATTGGGATTGATAGGCACCTGTGCCCTGTCTGATTCTCGAGTACAGTACATTACTGTTATGGTCACTTTCTGGATTGATGGCACAGGGGCTAAAATGGAGAATTTTGTTAAGGTCCTAAAGATTTCTGTTAGATTTCACATGCCCCAAAGAATCTTATTGCTTGGTAAGTATACTTTAAGAAACACAGACAGTAGAAGCCATCTGTTCCATCACTTTGACTTTAAGCACTAATTTTTTTGTGTTTACCATTGATGATATAGTTCAGAAAAGTTAACTTAATGAGAAATTTTATTGATTCCAAAGCTCATGATAAGAGGAAGCCACTCTTATCATAAAAGATGAGACTGCTTCCCCAAAAGGATAAACAGCACTCAACATTTATTCCTCAGGGACTAATATACCACATAACCAAGGCCTGTGGTTGTCTATATAAAAGGTGAAGTTCCAGGTGTCCTTTCTTATTAGGTTCTAGAAAAGATGTCTTTGATTTAACTGCTTTTTACTGGCTTCTGCTTGGCAGGACCAGGAGGCTGTCCAGACAGGCTGCTGTGCTGATTTCTTTAGTTCATTTCAGTGACCTGCTCTATAACTGCTTTTTAAACTTAGTGTAGTAGTGTAGTGTATATGTTGAGTTATAAGGTCTTCACTAGGATTCTACAATAAGATTTATGAATTCCATATATTACAGTAGGACAAGAGCATATATTAAAGCATGTAGCATGATGATTTTTTGCCAGAAGGATTCTTGTGGGCATTGACTGCAAGTATGTCTGGAAAATTTATGACAAAGAGAATATCCCTCAAGTTACCAGGGGAAGAATGAGCCAGAAGGAAGAAAAACATTTTGCTTTTACTACACATAGCCAAATCAGCCTTGTAATGCCTGGGAACATTTGTGAGAGGGAATCTTCAATCAGTGCCACCTGGAATGGCCAGTGTACTTCTTTTGTACTCATTATAATGAGTTATCTGATCATTGATGGGATGACATGCTTGGGTAGTGCATACTTCTTGGGCCTGAAAGCTACCACTCCACTTACTGGTTCAAATGCCAGTATCATCACATTAAAAGCAGTTAAGAAATGAATGATTTAATTTAAGTTCTAAAAGTAACATACTGCCAGGTGTTGTGGCACATACCTGTAATCCCAGAACTCATGAGGCTGTGGCAGGAGGATCATTGCAAGTTCAAGACTGACCTGAGCTACAAAGTGAGCTCAAGGCCAGCCTGGGCAGAATAAGTGAGATCCTGTCTTAAAAAAGGCCAAACAAACAAACAAACAAGTAACATACTGGCACAGGTGAATAAAAGCATCATCTGAATCTTAAAATTTAGACCCCAACATATAAAATGTTATTTTCATGTGAAAAGCGCTGGGTTTTACATATAGGGGAAGTCCAGACTGGAATTTCTTTGCACAAAAATGGAGGAATAAAGACTTTTTTCTGTGTTCTTGGGGTGTTGGTGGGATTCTTGGATATATACTACCCTGTTTGGGTATCACAATGCAAAGAAGTTCCATGTTGCAACATAAAAGATTTTACATTGTTGGAAGTTAAGATTAGTTTTCCTTCCTTGGTCCTTCCCTACTGTGGAACAAAGCATAATCTAAATTTTGGTCCTGTAATATTTAATTGCTTTGGTATGGACTTTTTTTTTTGGTACTGAGTACTGAACACATGATTTTGTGCTTGCCAGACAGGCACTGTGCTGCTGAGCTATATCCCCAGTAGCTATAAAGCATAATCCAGAAACACATAGGTTTCCATAAAGTCTTCTGTAGACTATCCTTAGGAGATTTCTAGGACCCTTCAGAATATTATAGTGTCTCCTGTTACACTTAGTACTAAGAAGAAATCAGAATTGCCTAATTACAACATTAATAAAGTGTCATCTAGGGTCACTTTAGATGTGAATTTACCATCACTAACAGCAAATAGGAGACACTTGTAAAGTTCTTAAAAGCTAATTTTAGCTTGGTGTGATGATGGCCAGGCCCTGTCATTGTAGCACACTGGGAAGCTGAGGCAGGAACATGGAGAGTTCAAGCTCAGCCTGAGCAACTCAATCAACAAAGATCCTGTTTCACAAGGAGAGGGCAATGTAACTGATTGTGAAGGCCCTAGGTTCTATCTGCAATACAGGGGAGAAAGGTGTTAGAAATTTTATGGGATTGTTTTTTGTTTTTTTTTTTCTCATTGCATTGCTGACACTGACATTTGACTTCTGGGCTCAAGCAATCCTCTAGTTTCAGTGTCCCAAGTAACTTAGATGACAAGCACATGCCACTGTGCCTAGCATATGTTAGCAGGATTCTCAATAATTAATGTCCATATTTAAATCATTTGCTACCAGAAGTTCTAATAGTTTTGTCTGGCTCACAGCATCCCTACTCTTTGGGAACTATATGTTCACTGATTGGTGAAATGATCAATCTAAAGGCAATCTACAAGTAGGAAACCTGTTTAGCAATAACACTGAAGTTTTTTTTCACAAGCCAATTGGGTGTCCTCTGTGATAATTCTTTATCTTTCCCCTGATAGACTGGAGTTTATTTTACCAGTTAGTAATGCTATTGTGTGAAGTGAACTACTGCTATTAATAACTGCTTATTATACTTAAGTATCTGGCCTAGGATTTAATTTAATAAAGCTAAAAATTGCCTATGGAGTATTTTGCCTGCTTAAGAGGTGATAATACCATAAGCCTTTTCTAATTATGGTATATTGTACATGTTTTGCTGCATAGCCAGCACTGAAGGAGGATTGTCTTGAAGCAAGACAAAAAAGGCAATGTATTATAGTTTCATTGATTTTTCAAGTCAGATTTAAAGCCCAGTTGACAAGTAAACAACAAATGGCATATTTTGGAGTGTTTATAATTGTAATGAATTTTCAGTTTTGGTTTCTTTATGGAAATGGTGGAAATCTTTCATATGCAGTTGTATAACTAGCCTTTGGAAATAACCCAGTATAAAATAGTTTTTTGAAGTTTAAATGTAATGAAATTTTAGCAGGAAAATTCTAATTAAGAAAAAAATAAGATCTTAGGGCTTTAATTTCAGGTGATATGTATTTAAATGTATGTAAAAGGCTAGTCATGTTTTTCTAGGTTCACTATTAATGTTACTAGGCCATCTTTGTTAATGAGAATGTTTATATTAATCCTATGCAAATAGACACTGGATACAGTACATTTTTCCAATAAGTTGAGAGGTTTGGGACCTGTTTTTGGAATGTGGAAGCATAAATATAGAAATTTATAACACTTAATAAAGCTTTTTAAATCAGTTTTCTGTGGGACATTTGTTTTGGTAATTGGGCAAATTTATGTGCCCTCTGGATGTTTATATTTTGCCAAATTTGATCATTATCATGCTACTAATGACATAGCTATAATTTCAGCCCCTTACATACAACAGATATATAGCTTACTACTCATTTGCCCTTTTAGGGATATTGTGCAGATTTGTAGAAAAGGTCACATTTTGGTAGGCTTCTTTAGTTCCTCTTAACCAATTAAAATCTTTTAAAGGAAACTTCAATATAATGTATTTTTGTAAGTTTAGGTACCTGTGTATTCTTTTTTTTGGGGGGGAGGAGTTATTATTTTCCTTTCAGTTATTGATGATTAAGTAGCATCTTTCTAACACATCTAATCAATCTTGGTGCTTTTGTTTCACACACACACACACACACACACACACACACACACACACACACAAAATCCTAATGTGAATTGTCAGAATCTAGTTGTGCTTCTGGTGTTACCTTTCAGGTGAACTCAAGAATGTTGAAAATTTTATAGTATAGCACTGTTTGCAAAATTAAGTATCAGTAATGAAATAATAAAGGCATTTGCTGAAGCAACTTTTTCTCAAGATATAGAGATATGTATGCTTTTTGTCATTTAACCCAACATCTTATAACCATATTTGATTTATTACCATGGTCATTTACAAGTAATTTTATAACTAGTCCAACACAGTATATTTGTAATATATATATATTTCTTGTCATGTTTCACATTTTAAGTTTGATACTTCTTTGGAATGTGAGAAATGAATCTTTTAAATTGATTGACTGATGCTTGGAATTGAATCTATGTCCTGCTGCATGCTATGCAGGTGCTGTCTTAGTGAGCTACACCCTGCGCATAGGTTGGAAATTTTGTACCAAAGTTGTTTATATAGCAGTGCTGCTTAGCTAATGACAAAGTCTCAACTTTCGAATCTGTCCTAGTTAACAGGAATCTTACTCTTTTCCTACAGAAAAAATATTTTCTTAAAAACTAGTCCTAGTTAACAGGAATCTTACTCTTTTCCTACAGATAAAATATTTTCTTAAAAACTTTGGACCAACAAAATATATTGAGGACTTTTACAATAATTATGAACTTGATTCTTTTGACTCTCATACTAGATCGTGGCTATGTGTTACATTCAAAGTAACAGAATACTAGAATAATGTGCAATTTTCCTAAGTTTTAATATAATTGAACCTTTTCATATTTGAGTTCTGTACACATTACCTAACACTCTGTGATACTCAGTTTGAACCATGTAATATTGATATTTTCCAGGCTGGACTTGTGATCCTTTTGGCTAAGCCTCCCAGAGTCCTGGGATTATAAACCATGTGTCATGAAGCCCCACTAAATAAGGTTTTAGATGACAGTTTTAAATTAATTCTATAATTTGCTTTGATTTGCAGTTGCATAGAGACAGTAATATTGTAGCAGGTTTTTTGCACAGAGAGACTGGACACTGAGGCTCTTTCTAGGAAATAGCCTTTATTTGTGCCAGCACTGACTTGGTGGATTTACATCTACAAGGCTGAGCCCCAAGCATGGTGGAGTTTTGCCTTTTATATAATTCTTGTGTTTCAGCTCTCTTATATGGTAGCACACTAACAAACTACAGTGTAATTTGGTATGATCAATGCTACAAAACTGTGCTAAAAGTATAGTCCTATACAAAGGTACTAATTATGCCATGTTGTCTTATTGTTTTGAAAAAACTCCCACCAAATTTTTTGGAAGGGGTCCTGCCACATTACCCCCTTTGATCTTTGGTCCTCCTATTTTGGATCAAAGTGCATCATCTTGGTTTGAACCATCATTATGGTTTTATGGTATCAATGCTTGCATGGCCTTTTTTTAAAAAAAAATTTAAGACTAATGTCTCAGTGAGACTAGAGACAGACTGTGTAACCAGGGCAGCTAGACAGGGTAGGATAAGACAAGCTTTTAGAATTTAGAACACAACACCTACAAGGATTTTGGTGGTTACTCCCCCCACTCACCCAAGACAGGGTTTTATACCATTTAGGTTGGCCGTGAATTCACTTTGTGGTCCAGACTTGCCTCAAACTTGCAGTGATAGCCCTCCTTCCTCAGGATCCTGAGTGCTGGATTACAGGTGTGTGCCACCATGCCCAGCTCCCATGAGGATTTCAAATCTCTTGAAGGTCAAAAACTGTTTTTTAAACAACTCTCCAAGGTTTTAGCCTTTTTAGGTGTTGACTGGAATATGAGCAATCTTATTTATCTGGTCTGTGATCTCTTGTGACTTTTTTCAGCTAATTTTAGGCAGCAGTTACTCTGGTTAAACTTTTTATGAACTCTTCTCTGAATCAAGAAAATAATTTAAACCCAAACAGTTTTGATAGATAACATTGCACAGTTGTTTTGCTGTTTAGCTAATGGAATTTGGTTTATTAGTTATAATTTTTATAACTGCTTGCAGTCTGATTATGTAATTAGCATGTAAATCATGGTGTGTTAGCCCTAGGACTTTTCTCTGTCCACTGCAAGGGCCATGACACTGGATTATACATTCTGGAGGCTGTTTATTCTTTTTTAATTGTCAATTTGTATGGCACATCATTCTCTTTGGGTCTCTGTTTCCAATATTTCCAGACTCTCAGATTGTCTGTAAAACACAAAACACTGACCAGTTAGAGGGAGTACAGTATAAGCTGTTTTTCTGTAATATCTAATACAGCCCACCTGGAGCTCGACATTTGATATCTGTGCCAACATTGTCTCAGGCCCTCCAGAGATGAGTGAATTTGGACAAGGGTTTTTGATTTGGTTTGAGGTGCTTTGGGGACCATTGGCTCTTCCAGGTTGTTGAGTTATGAAATATTTGCCTAGGGATGTTAGGCTTTTTTATTTTTATTTTTTATTTTAAAGAGAATAAAAGCAAGCAAAGTAAAAACAGAACAAAATCAATCATAAGAAACTAGAGTAAGTGACGTAGGACTTCAAAACATTACAGAATTAACAATGGTTACCTTAATGCCTCTTGTTGTCTTGAAAACAGCTGTAGATACCTTCATATATAGTAGCAATCAAAACAGAACAGAGTAGAACCAATAAAAACAAAACAATGAATGCAATAAAGGGCTTCAAAACAAGACAATAGTAAATTCAAAATGGCTACCATATCTTGCTTTGTTTTGAAATAGCTGCCCATGCTATCCGATGCAAGAAAGTCAGACAAAACAAAACAATAAAACCCAACCCAACAAAACAATGAAACACATATCTTGCTATCTTTGAAATAGCTACCCATGCCGTCGGATATATCACAAACAAAACAAAACAATAAAACCCAACCCAACAAAACAATGAAAAGGACTTTCAAAACAAGATAATAGGAAGTTAACTGGCTACCACCTTCAGAAGGAGACCCTCTGTAGATGCCACACTGTGTACCATGGTCCTCTAAATAGATGATCAGACCACCAGCTCTAGACCTGCAAAGTCAGTGAAACACCAAACACCACAAGCATCAAATTGCATTTTACATCAATAGCTATCTCAGCCTCTGTTTCTCTGGATCAGCAGGTTGCTTGCTGTATGGAGATGGGGGACCTTAGGCTTTTTAACAAGGATCCTGAAGCTTTTTCCCTACTAGACAAGGCAGTTTTTTTTTTTTCTTCAATAATCAGGCTTTCTAGGAGACAAAGTCTTATGGTAACATTAAGATATCCTGTTTTATTGTTGAGTTTCTGGGGATCTAGTTATCTTCCTTCTCATGACCATTGATCTCTTATGTTCCTCCAAATATATAGCAAGAAGAGACCTTTAGGGCAGCACACAAAGGGAATCACTCAGCAGCTTCCATGAGCCTACTGGTATATGGAGATGAGGATCAAACATCCCCCCCATCAGAAAGTGGGAGCCAGAGATCTAGACATCTCTTGAGAGGTTGACCATATGCAATGTAGCAAATAGGGATGATTTCCTTCTACCATCCCTTTGAAGGAAAATATTGTTATCAGTGTTTTGCTTTGTTCTGATTAATGGTATTGCTTTATTCAATATTCTGTTTTGATAAGTTCTAGAATGTCCTGTATTTTCTTTGACTTGGCTATACCTGATTGAAAGAACAACTGTTGTGAAGATAATGGGATATACTATGGTACCTATTACTGTTATACCAGTAACCTGTTAAGGGTTTCTGTACCAATTTCACTGCACTGTCTCAATTGGCTTTGTTCCATCTTGTTCTGTTGTATTTCACTACCTTCAAAATAATAAAAAATTAAAATAATAAAAAAATAAAAGAAGGAAAAGAAAGCACTCTAAAGGATATAACTGCATGTCTGTTTAAGTGTGTAGGATTGATAACCATGTTGCTAAGTTTTTGTTGGATTGTTGAACAGAACTGTTTGCAGCCTCAATGTTTAAATGTCTACTTTGTATGCTTTAATTTTGGAACTTGAACAAGTATATCTGAGAAGACTATATGTAATTTATCAACTAGTGATTTCTTACTGTTTATGTTTTTTGAAACTCTGTATTGTTTCTTCCCTTTTTGGTTTTGCTTTTTTTCCTCTTTAAATAAAAAATTTTTAAAAAAGAAAACAATACAAGAGACAGATTTCAAAGCAAGACCACTGAAGATCTTCACTATCATATTATTTCTTGTTTTCTTCCAAATAGTCATCCATATCTTCACACACAGTGAATTAATACAAAACAAAATAGCATCAAACTGATCAGAACAGGATGATGAAGGCATTTTAGGTCTTCAAGACCAGACAATAGGGAAATAATGCCTTTCATTCTCTTCAAAATAGCTGTCGACACCTTCATGTATGTTGAAATTAAACAAAACAACATAGAATAATATTTCTCTGAACAAAGAATAACAGTATTGCTAGATTTCATATCGTGATGCTATGAAATTAGCACTGATTACCTTAGTGTCTCTTTCTTCAAGGTATCTGTTCATTTCATCATTCATTATATAATCAATTCTCACAAACTATCCAAACGTTCTATGCATGTGCCAGTCTCTACATGTACACCTATCCTTTCTGTATTAAAAGGAAAAAGAAATCAAAACAAATCCCTAGAAAAACACAAAAGGAAAAAGATATATAAAATGAATAATACTAAGTGATCTACAGTAGTTACTATGATGTCTCTTGTTATTTTCAATAGAATTGTCCATATCATCAGGCATAGTATAATTGAACATAACAGTACATAACAATATTAATACAAACAAAACATTGGAGACATTATAGGACTTCAAAAGCAGTTAATAATCAAACCAGAATGAGTATCCTAGTGAATCTTGTTGTCTTCAAAGTAGTTGCCTATACTCTCAAACTTGAAACTATCAAGCATACCAGATTCGAATAAAATAAGTCATAGCAAAACAGTGATCTAACAAACCAGATTCAAATAAGATCAGTCACAGTAAGACAGTGTAAGTAATACAGGGCTTCATATTAAGTAAATAGGAAATTAAGGATAGTTACTGTAGTATATCCTGCTATTTTTGGAATAGCTGTCTGTGCCCTCAAATCTAGTACTAGTAGACAGACTGGAAGAGAATATAATGAAACTAAACAGAGCGATAAGAATAATGTGGATTTTAAATCCTGATACACTGTTAACAATGTCAGCTGCCTTCCTTTTTTAGGCAATTCCTCCCCTTTCACTTTCACAGCGTGCTTTGTACATCTTGGGTCCCAAGAACTCTTTTAGTTTTTAGATTAGGGGGAGCAACCTGCCATCTACCCAAGTGGTTCTGAGCCTTTTCACCCCTGAGCTTGTCTTGAGTTGTATTCATTTACCTACAAAAGCCTCAAGGTTTTCCTTATAGCTGAAGAGTTCTCCACTGCACAGAAGTGTCATGACTTTCCAACCTATCTGCAGCTGTTGGATGAGATGTCCCTATTTTGCTCTGGTTCCCTGTCACATAGAGCATTGTTTTCTCATCTTTGACTTTCTGTTCATAAACACTCTTTCAGGTTGATTATATTTCTTATTCAGAGCATCTTGATGGACCCTATCTTCTGATCTACTCTGCCTGTGTTTCTTTTTGTTAGTGTATCCAGGCCATCTGTGTTGGAGATTCTAGCCAATCTTCTCATCTCTGCTATGCTATTTTCCTAATGTTGGTTGTGTACTTTTCTCCTTCATTTCATTGTCTGCCCCCTTCATTGAGGCCTCTCTGCCACTGTTCCTGGAATCCTAGTAATTTTTTTCTCTCTTTAGAATGTCCTTCAGTATTTTTTGTAGTGTTGGATTGGTGGTCACAAACTCCCTCAGTTCCTCTTTGTCATGGAAGCATCTTGTTTCTCCATTAATTTTGAGAGACTGTTTTGCAGGATACCTCAGTCTGGGTTGGAGGTTATTTTCTTTCAGGGTTTAGAGTACTTTGCTCTAAGCTCTTCTTGATTTGATGGTTTGTGTCGAGAAGTCTGTTGTGATTTTGATGGGTCCTTTATAGGTGATCTGTTTCTTTTCTCTGATGGCTTTTAATATTCTGTTCTTGTGATGAATTTCTGGTATGTTGATTATTATATATCTGGGTGTAGATCTGTTTTGGTTGTAGCTGGCTGGAGTTCTGTATGCCTCAAATCTGAGTGTCATTTCCTATGCTTGGGAAGTTTTCCTTAATTATTTCTGTGAATAGCCTTTGTATTTCATTTGTGTTTACCCTTGCTTCTTCACTTACATTTTTTATTCTTAAGTCATAGATCCTCTTGTTGTCTTCTAGCCTTTGTATTGTTACTTCCTGTTTCCTTGTTATTTTTTAAGGGATCTTTCCTTTCACAATCACATATTGCAAATCTCTATTCAAGTTTTGAAAGTGTAACTTTAAGTTTCTGTCAAGCAATTTTTCCAGATTTCAATGGAGTTTTTAATTTCCTGGTAATCTCTTTGAATCTGTTTCATGTATTCTAGATTTTGTTTATATTCTTCATCAAAGGTTTCTCTCCTTTTTCTGGGTTCCTCCATTCTTCCATCTGTGTCTTCCTGAGAGGTGCTTAGCATGTCTTCAATTAATCTTCTTATATCTTGCTTCACTTGTATTAATGTTTCAGTTTTGAGTTTGTCTATGATGTCATGAAGATATTTCTTTATGTCGGCTGATGCCATGTCCAATATTGCGTGTTTGCTGTCCTCGATCTCTTCTGTATTTACCTCTCCTGGACTTATTTTCCCTGGATTGGTGGTTGGAGATTCTTTTTGTTTCCTTCTCTTGTCATGTTTTTGGTTTCTTTCAGACAGGTGTACAGTGGAAGTCTCAGGCCCTTTCTGTATTGCTTATGGTTTTTCTGAAGTGTGCTAGCTAGTGAATTGTTGCCCTCTCCAGTTTGCTGTTGATCAGTGAGGTGCATGCAGGGGCTAGAGCCTCACCTCTGAGTCAGTCAACCAGGGAGTGCCTTCACCACATTAGTCTGTGCCATGTGGATGTCACTAGTTCAGGACAATTTTGTCACTTTCTTATGGGTCCCAACCAGGATTGTGACACAGGCCAAGCAGATCCCACCAGCCCTCTTTGGGGAAGGAGCAGCCAACTGATACCACTGCAGTTCTGGGTTCAGGCCTGTCCTGTCCAACTCCAATATGTCATCCAGCTGGTCACTCCTTCTCACAGGACCAGATCCTGTGCACTCACCATGAGTTAGTGCAGCTCTCCACATCAGTTCCATTCTCTGTTGCAGCATGTACTCTGGCCAAATGCCTCAGGCTCACCAACTCCTGATTTCTGCTTAATCATGATCTCAGCATGACCATGAGTTGTCTGACTCCAAGGTACCCAGCACAGGATTGGTATGGCTCCAGTGAGAGCACATCTGACTCCAGCCTTCTCTCCATTTTCTTTCTTTCTTTCTTTCTTTCTTTCTTTCTTTCTTTCTTTCTTTCTTTCTTTCTTTCTCTCTCTCTCTCTCTCTCTCTCTCTCTCTCTCTCTCTCTCTCTCTCTCTCTCTCCTTCCTTCCTTCCTTCCTTCCTTCCTTCCTTCCTTCCTTCCTTCCTTCCTTCCTTCTTCTTTTTTCTTAGTTTCTTCCTCAGTCATGAGAATCCCTCTCCTTTCTCCATGGTGTTCAATTCTAGCATCAGAACTATTTCTTTCAGAGAGCTTCTCTACCCTGTCACCTATCAGCCTGCCATCTTCCCAGTCCTCTGCTTTCACAATCTCATGAAGTTGTTTCCTTACTTCAGTTGCTATCCTTTCAGTTATTTAAGGTGTGTGACTTACATTTTCTTCCATGACTATCTCCCAGACTTATTTTGTGTGGGCTAGAGGTCTGAGTTTGCCTTTTGCTCTCTCGTCTTGACATTCTCCTGGGTTCCTCCCAACAAGCTGGTTTGGGGCCCCAGTCACTTCCCACATTAGCTGCCCCTAGGCAGTGTAGGGGGACGGGACAGGCACTGGGTTACTCTAACTCCAGATTTACAGGAAACTAGCAGGGCATGGAGCAGGGTTCTCCAGACCTGTACCTCTACACTGGGCCTTCCCTGATGATCAGGGATGCATGGAAATGGGGCTGCTTCCCTCAGCCTGTATCTACACTGGGACTCCCAGGATGGTGTCAGACACATAGTGATGTGTATGTCTAATTCTACTAGTGGGTGATAACTGCCCAAGGGAACCAAGGGCCTCCAGTGATGGCCTACAGATGCACAGGGCTTACCTGGCTGTGTGTCCCTGTTCCTGCTGGCTGCCTGCAGGAAGAAGCCTTCCCATGGA
This sequence comes from Hydrochoerus hydrochaeris, assembly GCA_004027455.1. Taxonomy (NCBI): domain Eukaryota; kingdom Metazoa; phylum Chordata; class Mammalia; order Rodentia; family Hydrochaeridae; genus Hydrochoerus; species Hydrochoerus hydrochaeris. Next base: position 118,931 of record PVLA01004742.1, read on the forward strand.
AACTCCCTAAAGGTGAAGGCTGATCTGCTGGTTCTCTCTGCCCATATTGCCTGCCTGCAGGACATGGTCTTCTGGCAGTAGTGCATGGCAGGAAGAGGCAGATCTGTCTGTGTCTCTCTGCCTGTACTGGTTGAGCAAAAGAAAGAGACTTTTGTTGGAGGTGCCTGGAAGGCAGAGGTGGATCTGCTGGGTCTCTGCCCTCACTGGGCACGTTGAGGAAATGGCCTTCTGGTGATGCAACCCAGCAAGCAGAGGCAGATCTGTATGGCTTTCTGTGCCTATGCTAGGTATGTATAGGACAGGGCCTTCTGTTGACATCCCCCAGCAGTCAGAGGCAGATCTTCTGGCCCTCTGCCTGTGCAGGGCACACAGAGGAAAGTGTTGTGGAACCTATGTGAGTTAAGGTTTTTGAAGTAGGTATTGATAATGTTACATATTTCCATAGGGTCTATAGTGACTTCACCATTTTCATTGTTTACTGCATGAATTTGAGTTTTTCATTTCTTTTGTAAAATATGTTTGGCTAGGGGACCTACCAGGTTTTTTTTTTTTTTCATTCTTTTAAAGAACCAAGTCTCTGATTAGTCAATTCTTTACATTGTTTTCTTAGTCTCAATTGAATTAATTTCTGTTCTGATCTTTATAATTTCCTCCCTTTTTGTTGGCTTTGGGTTTGACTTGCTCTTCTTTTTCTAGATATTTGAAGTGTACCATCAGGTTATTCATTTGTGTTCATTCCATTTTTCTGATGTGGGAATTCACCACAATTAATTTCCCTCTCAGAACTGTTTTCATTTAATCCCACAGATTCCTGTATGTTATATTTGCATTTTCATTTGCCTGTAGATATTTTTTAATTTCTTCTTTAATTTCCTTGTCTTTATGGAGTTTGTGCAGTGTCTTTTGTCATTAGTTTCTGGTTTCATGGCACTATGATTAGATAATATGCATGGGATAATTTTGATTCTTTTGCATTTACTTAAGCATGTTTTATTGCCTAGAACAATAGGCAATATGTCTATTTTAGAGTGTATCTCATGTGAAGCTGAGAAAAGTGTATATCTCATGTTGTTGGGTGGAACACTGTACATATCTAGTAAGTCCATTTGTTAACAAGTTTCATTCAGTTTTGTTATTTGTTTGCTGATTTTTTGTCTAGTTGATCTATCTCTTTGTGTCAAGGGGGTGTTAAGGTCTCCCATTATAATTGTGTTATTGTTTATTTGACTTTTTATTTCTAATATTTGTTTTATGTAGTTGTGTGTGCCCATATTTGATGCATATATATTTAATGTTGTTTTTTCTTCCTCTTGAAATTTTACCCTAACAAGTATGTAGTGACCTTTTTTATGTATTTTGGTCATTCTTAGTTTGAAGTTCATGTTGCCTGCAAGATAGCTACTCCTACTTTTTTTGGAACTCCTGTTGCATGGGCTATTGTTTTCTATCCTTTGACATTCAGCCTAAAGGTCAAAGGGCATGGCGCATACAGAACAAATTGGTGGCACTTGAGTTAGATTACAAAATTCCCCACTGATTTTTGTCAGTGAGCCAAATCATTGGCTCATAGTTGAATCTATAGGTACTAGCTTATAACCCTGGGTGGCTAAGATCATCAGCTTGACAGCCTGTATTCGGTCTTTGACATAAGATACCAGTTTATTTATGATACAGGGACCGATAGTTACATCAGTCAAGAGGATTAGCAGAGGTTCTACAGCCTCCGGTATAAGGGTGGTCAACCATGGGGAAAATGAGAACCATCGCTCAAAGCAATTTTGTTCTGCCAGTTGTCCCCACTCCTGTTCCTGTAACCATTTCTTAAGGGCAGCCATGTTTTGCCTGATGACTCCAGAGTGGTTGGTATATAGACAGCAGGTTTTTCCTAAGGCCAAACAGAGACCTCCCTCTTTTAGAAAAAGAAGGTCCAAGCCTCAGCGATTTTGTAAAACCATTTCTGCAAAGGAGCTTAGAGAATCTTTTAATTTAGATACAGAGTCGCCAAAACTGGCTAGGTCTTGGTTAATGAGTGTAGTGAGGTGTCTATAGTTTTGGTCTCCTACTATGAAACTAGATATACTTAATCCTATTGATCCAGCCATCTCAATTCCAAGTAACACATTTCCAAGCATAACAGAAGAATTCCTTCTCGGGCAACTATGAACAATACTGAGAGTATAATCTCATTTTAATGGAAACATTTTGTAGTAGAGGTTCACCAGTCTTATGAATAAATCTACCAAAACTGATCTAATAGTGTCAAATTCTGAACAGATTTGTTTCTTTTCAAACCTGTTCCTGGCAGGTACTATAAACCAAGGCAAATAAAATTTACATCTCCTCAATCTTTCTACAACTTACTACACACCCTTAAGTTGAGCTTTTTCTATCTTTTTCACATTCTCGCACAGCCAGATATTTTACTTGAATACAAAACCACTTTCTCTGTCCCACTTTTTTTTTTTTTTACTTATTACCAGTCAATTTCCTTCCTCTCACTTTTCAGACAACATTAAAACTTTCAATAAAGTCCTTGAAGTGATTTTCTTTTAGTAGTCTAAAATATTGAATCCTTCCATGTGTTTTCACCACCTTAAAATGCTACACTTCACTGTAAATTTGAAATATTTCAAACATAATTTATGTAAATTTTAGGTGGCAATATAGAAATTTTAAATTTTGCATGCACGGCTTAAAGAGTGCTGGTAGAATTTCAGTATTTGGAAAATTCTGAATTTTAGCATATACTGTAAATACCACAATTGATTGTACTGAAAAGTCATGATGAATCTATAATCAGAAACACTCATTAATTTCATACATATTTCATCCGATTAAAAATATGAAGCTTGCATGTTCTAAGTAATCCAAGAAAATATCTTTTTTAAAAAGGCCACAATTTAACTGTAATCTGAATACCTTTAGCTGCCATTAAAAATAAAATAAAATTTAAAAAGAAAGGAAAAACAACCCCAGATCTTTGGGAGCCAGACTGCATTCGATGTCCCTTGAAGAGGCCTCAGGTGCTGGGTGCTGTTGTCTGAATAAGCGGTGAGTTGAAGTCAGGATGGGCTGAAGTACCTGGAGGGACTTAATAAGGTCCTGGTTAGCAAGTTCAGCAAGCTTTTTCTCAGATATCTTAAGGTTGAGGGGTGGAGGACTCCCATATAATGTCTCAAAAGGGGAAATTCCAGCAACATAGGTTGTACAACATGCACACAAAAGGGCAAAAGGAAGGAGACTCACCCAATTTTCACCAGTTTCCAAGGCCATTTTGGTTATTACTGTTTTTATAGTCTGGTTCATTTTCTCTACTTGTCCTGAACTTTGAGGCCAGTATGCACAATGAAGTTTCCAATCAATCTCTAAAGCCTGAGTTAATTTTTGGGTCACTTGGGCTATGAAAGCTGGGCCATTATGGGACCCCATAGATAAAAGGCAAGCTGAATTGGGGTATAATCTCATATAAGAGTTTTTTTACTACTATGAGAGCTGACTCTGACTTGGTAGTGTATGCTTCTACCCAGCCAGTGAAAGTGTCTACCTTTACCAACAAATATTTGTGTCCTTTTAGCCCCGGCTTTCCCATTTCAGTAAAGTCTATTTCCCAATGTTCTCCTGGCATGGTTCCTTGAAAACACTTTGTCTCAATCAGCAGTTGTTTTTGGTTTGGATTTACAAGTTGACATTGTGGGCATCTGAGGCTTGCAGACTGGGCAAGCTTGGACAATTGAGGAATAATATATCATTCTGAAAGAGATCAGCTAGTTTTGATCCTCCCAAATCAGCTGACCTATGAGCCTGCTGAATAAGTTCCCTCCTGAGTGCCTCTGGCAATAGGACTCACTTGTGGGGCAGCTGATACCAGCCTCCAGGGATATTAGGCTTGGCTTGGAGCTGGGTTGTTAGATTGAGGTCCTTTTGAGTATACACAAGTTCCAACAAAGTGGGAGGAATCAACAATAATGTTGGGGTTGTCTTGTTCCCCACTGATTTTGTAGCTGCCTATCGGGCTGTGGCATCTGCCAAGTTGTTTCCCCTTATAACAGGATCATGGGCCCTACAATGTATGGTTACAACCTTTTCTGGCATCCAGATGGTGGGCAGTAGATCAAGTATCTGGGGGGCATTTTTGATCTTTTGTCCCCCAGAGGTCAACAGGCCTCATTCTTGATAAATGGTCTCATGGACATGGGCTGTTGCAAATGCTTATCTGCTGTCAGTATAGATATTGACCCGCTTCCCTTCTGCCAGTTTGAGAGCCTCAGTGAGAACAATATGCTCAGCCTTTTGAGCAGATGTACCTGGCTCCAGGGCTTGCTTCCACAAAACTTGGGATTCAGTAGTAACCGCTGCACCTGTGACTCTCTTACCTTGATGGATATAGCTACTCCCATCAGAGAAGTACGAGGGGTCCTCAGGCAAGGGCTCATCAGTCAAATCTGGTCGGAGACTGTGGAGGTGAACAATTACCTCAGAACAGTAATGGAGAGATGCAGAAGGATCATCATCAGGCAGCAATGTGGCAGGATTCAATGCTGCTGTTGTCTTGTAACAATGGAGGCGGGGTCTAGAAGTAGGGCCTGATAATGCATAATCCTGGCATTGGACAGCCATCGGCTCGGCAGTGCCTTGATTAGAGTTTCCAGTGAGTGTGAGGAAACAACAATAAGCTTCTGTCCAAAAGTCAATTTTTGAGCCTCCTTTACCAATAAGGCCACTGCATCTATTATTCACAGACAACGAGGCCACCCAGCAGCCACATTATCAAGTCTCTTGGATAGATAGGCCACTGGATGTTGCCAAGGTCCCAATCTTTCCATTAATACTCCTTTAGCTATGTTCCTCTTTTCATCAATATAGAGAGAGAAGGGCTTGTGTAAGTCATGCAAAGCCAGTGCAGGTGTTTCAGTGAGTGCCCACTTGAGAGGACTGAAGGCCTTATCTGGAGTCCCAGTCTATTTTAGGGAGTCTTGTGTAATCCCCTTTAAAGCATCATAGAGAGGTGGTGCCACCTCTGTAAAATTAATGATCCAAAGTCTGCAATACCCTACAGTTCCCAAAAATTCTCACATCTGTTTTTTCATCTTGGGAGCAGCTATCTGTAAGATAGCCTGTATTCTTTAAGAGGACAGAGTCCTTTTTCCTTCATGAATTTGATAACCCATATAGGTTACACGTACTGACACAGCTGGGCCTTTTTAGCAGAAACTTTATATCCTAGCTTACTTAGAGTCCACAAAAGGGCCTCAGTGGCACTTATACAGTTCTCATGAGAATCAGTGGCTATCAGGAAGTCATTAACATACTGCAACAGCATTACATTGGGGTACTCCTCTCTGTAGTTCATGAGATCTCTGGCCAGGGCCTCATCGAATAGGGTGGGCTCATTTTTGAATCCCTGAGGTAGGCATGTCCAAGTTAGTTGTCCAGACATTCCTGACACAGGATCAGTCCATTTAAAGGCAAAAATGGGTTGGCTTACCGGAGCAATGGGCAGGGTAAAGATAGTGTCCTTTGGGTCCAGTACCAAGTACCAAGTTCTATCTGGGCTCAGTGAGCTTAGGAACATAGGGGTTGGGCACAGTAGGGTGGAGAGTCATGACTTGCTTGTTTACCTCTCAGAGATCCTGCACCGGTTGGTAATCTTGGATTCCAGGCTTTTGGACAGGCAGTAACGGAGTGTTCCAGGAAGAGACACAAGGTTTTAAGATACTATATTCTTTTAGCCTTGCTATATGCTTAGCAATGCCTTGGTGTGCCTACAGACTTATAGGATGTTGCTCTTGCTGGATTGGGGTTGCCTGTGGGAGGAGCTCTATGACCAAGGGAATCTGATGTATCACTAGGCCTGGGGAATTGTCCTCTGCTGAAACATTAGAGATCTCCTGTTTCCAGTGCTGCAGGAGCCTATGGTCACGTAACATCTTAGGTTGTTCTAGTAAGAGGTGTTCTTCCCCCTCAGGATAGAGAGCATACACCTTTGTGCTATGGATTTCATCAGGTGCTTCAGAGCCTAGCGTCATGGTCAGAGCTGCTGCTTCCAAACTGAGTTGGACCTTTAGTTTGTGTAAAAGGTCCTGCCCTAAAAGGGGATTCACACACTCTAACACCTAGAGAAACACATGAGAAATAGTCTTCTGCCCAGGTCTGGCAAGCCAGGCTTGCAGTTTTGGATAGAACTTTTCAGTACCAGTGGCTCCTAATACTTTCAGTTTCTTTTTTGTCAGAGGTCCTAATGGCTCTTTCAAAACAGAATGAGCCACTCCCAGGTCTACCAGAAAAATCAACGGGTTGGCCCCCCACTTGTAAGGTTAGCCTGGATTCAAGGGACGCAGCAGAGCCCTGACCTACTCAATCTCAGGATAATAGAATCTTTGTATCTTTTTCTCTTTTTGCTTTTATTCTGGGGCAATTTCTATGCCAATGTCCCGTTTCTCTGCAATAAGCACATTAATTTTTATCTAGTGGAGGGTGCTCCTTGCCTCTTTTGTCATCCTTGTCTTTGCTATATGGAGGCATAACTCTTGTAATTAAGATTTCCAGCACCTTGGTTACCTTTTTACCATTGATCTCCTGCCATCTATTCCAATTATCAAATACTTTGTGAGCAATTTCTACGAGCTGACTAAGGGGCATCCCTTCAAATCCCTCAAGCTTTTATGACTTTTTTTTTTTAACATCTGGGGTGGATTGAATAACAAAGGCAACATTAATGCCCTTGGGTTCTCAGGCGCAACTGGGTCTATGGGTGTATAAGGAAAATAGGCCTCTAATAACCACTCTAGATAACCTGATTGGAGATTTAGTAGCCAGTTGTCTTACCTCTGAAACCTTGGACAGATTTGTTTGTGGGTCTCTTGGTGGCACCTCTGAGGGTTCTAAGGAACAACTGGAGATACTGGGCTAGAGCCTCACTACCTTCTGTGGTGTTGGGGTTCCAGTCATTTTGAGATAAAGGGAAATTCTGGTTCAGGCAATCTGGGTCCGAGGACGAATTTCCATCTGGATCCAGCACTGCCCTTTATGCTCTCTCTCCTCGGCAGTGAATAACACCTGCAGTATCTGCTGACAATCATCCCAAGTGGGACGATGGTAGAGAAAATGGATTCTAAGAGAGAAATGAGACCTTGGGGGTCTTTAGAGAATGGTGGGTTTTGCCCTTTCCAATTATATAGATAGGAAGTAGAGAAAGGAACATAGACAAAAATGGGCACTTAGAGTTGGGCATCTCCTGCAAGGGGCAAAGTGTGGGAGTAGGTGGGGGCAATGGAGGAGGACTCTGATGACTCTGGGTGTGGTTGCCTCCTGGTCCCGATAGGGCTTGGTGGACGAGGACAAGGTTGCTCTTTTTCCAGCCATCTGGTGGTGCTGTGGGTTGAGCCAACAGATGGTAAGGGGCCGGTAGCAGCTCCTCCACATCTCCCTCTGGTAGGACCGGTGGGGCATTAGGTTTCGATTTTTCTCTTAGCGGTGCTAGCAGCGGAGGGTTATTGGGCTGCTGCCTGAAAGCCTTAACAAACTTTTCTTAACCAGGGAGGAGAATCAAAAATAAGGTCAAATCTGTGTATAGACAGTTTGGTCAGGATAAGTCAGAGGGCCAAAGATGTATCTCCGGACTGCCTCTGCGATAGCCATGTTGAAGCTACCGACAGATGGCCACTCAGGGTCTCTGTGAGGCCACTCCAAGAAAGCAAGCACCCTAAGTCTCCCGGGATGAACAGGTTCTCCGTATCCCTGGGCTCTTTGCTTAAATTTCTTAAAATGATTAAGAACTAGAGTTAGAGAAGTTACAGGCACAGATGAAGATCCTTGTCCCATGGTAACTAGTAAGAAAATGGTTGGTTAAACACACACAGAATAAGGCAACACAGAACACACAAAAACACCAACAATGCACATACACCCTCTTCCGTCCACTCTCGAGCATCCTAGAAGGAAATACCAGTGAAATCCCCTAGGCAGCATTAGATCTGGAATGGAGTTGAGCAAAAAGCAGTTGCTGGTTCACAGACTATGAACGGATAAATACCAATACCCGGCTGTACAAACTATGAACAGGTAAATACCAATACCCAACTGTAAAAACTACGAACGGGTAAATTCCAATGCCCAACCGTACAAATTACGAACGGGTAAATACAAATCCCTGACCATACCAATGGGCAAAATGCCCCCAAACCCAGAGGGTATCCCTTCTCTGGTGCAGAAAGAGCACTCAGGCTCCTCTACCAAATGCAAATGTGTGCCAAAATACAAACGAACCAAGGAAAATCATGCATAAAAAAGATACTTACAGAGTACTGACCCATTGAAATGACTTGAGAAAAGAAAAAGGGGGACCCTTTTGGGGTTCCTTGGGGTTAATCCCAGAGAGCCCCCAAATGTTGTACCCCAAAAGGCTGCACCCCAAAAAAATGAAGAGTGTAAAAAGGCAAAAAGAATGAAAAGGCCAAGATGTCTTGAAGGGAAAAGAAGAGAGCACTTATTTATTTAGGCTGGTATCCAGCAACACAGAGTGAGGGTGGAATTTACACTGCTGTGCAACTAGGCTAAGATTTGGGGGTGGTTTATAAAGGGAAAAAACTGCAAAGATGTGGGGGGCGCCACACCTGTGCATTCCTGAGGAAACAGGACATCCTGGTTTTTTTTAAAGGTCAAAGGGCATGGCGCATACAGAAAAGATTGGTGGCACTTGAGTTATTTTACAACAATTGTAATTGATATATATTGGTGCTTTTTTGGGGGTTATAATAGCTGCTGTTGCTTCTTTACTTTCACCCTCTGTTTACCTTCACCCTCTGTTTACCTTCTTTTACCTTCTTAGTGGCTTTGCTTTATTGGTGTTTTTGAAGTTGTAGTTATTTTTATGTTTGTCTAGAATATCTTTTAGTATTCTTTGTAGGGTTGCCTTGGTTATCATGAAGTTCTTCAGGTGTTATTTTTCATGGAAGTATCTTATTTCTCCAGCAGTTTGAAGGATAGTTTTACAGAATAAACCAATTTGGGTTGTAAGTTGTTTTCCTTTAAGATTTGAAATTCTTCACTCCATGCTCTTTTTGACTTTGTTGTTTGTGTTGAGAAGTCTGCTGTGCTTCTGATGGGCATTCTATTATAGGTGATATATTTCCTTTGCCTAATAGCTTTTAATATTCTATTCATATGTTTGATTTCTGGAATGTTGATTATTATATGTTTGGGTGTAGATTTACTTTGGTTATGGCTAATTGGAGTGCTATGTGCTTCACTGATTTGTATGTCAGTTTCTTTTCCCATGTTTGGGAAATTTTCTGCTATTACTTCTGTAAATAGTCTTTTTACATCATTTGTGTTGTCACCTTTTTCATTTACACCTATCTATTGTATATTGTGTTTCTTTGTTGTTGCATTGCAACTGTTGAATTGTTATTTCACCAAGTTTGCATGGCTAAGTGGAGTTTGCTTTACAGGGCTTCAGCTCACACCAAGCCACATTTATTATTTACAGCTGAGTAATACTCTATTGTATAAAAATACCACATCCTTTTTGTTCATCTCATGATTGATGGACATTTGGGTTGTTTGTAAGATTTAGCCATTACAAATTGTGTTGCTATAAACATAGGTGCACATGTATTGCTGTGGTATGATATTTTCAATTATTTTGATAAAATACCCAGCACTGGAATAGCTGTACTGAATTGCCTGCCAATCCTTGGTTTTTTAGATATCTCTAAAATGGTTTCCACAGTGCTTGAACCAATCTACAGTGGAGAAGATTTCCTTATCCCCACAGCCCCACCAGCATTTGTTGTCATTTGCATTCCTTTTAAAATTTTTTTTGTTATTTTATTTTAAAGATAAAAGAGGCAAAACAGAAAATCAAGAAGTAAATAAAATATGAACCAAAAACAAAACAAACAAAATCATAATAGCTATATAGGTTTCAAAACAATATGATAGGAATTTAACAGTGGTTGTTATACTGCATATCTTCAGAATAGTTGCTCAGGTTACCTGATATAAGAATAAAGCAAACTGGTAAAATTGAAGAAAACATTGGATTTCAAAAACAAGACAGACACACATCTCCCACAGTTGCCAAAGTGTACACTACCTTCCTCCAAATATATGGCTCAAAGGAAGATGTGGTTCATCTGCCATTTGATTTCTTTATGGCAGACTTTTATTCTGAATTGAAATAGAATCTCAATGTTGTTTTAATTTGCATCTCTTGAATGACTAGTGATGCTGCTATTTGTATTTCTTCATCTGAGAAAGGTGTGTTTATCTCAGATGCCAATTTTTGGATTGGATCTTTGAATTTGGTGTTCTGATTTTTTATTTATTTTGCATCTCCTGGATATAAGATAGTGAAGTTAATGAGATGACAGACTGAAATTATAGTTAGAGGTGATAACCTCCTTGTGGAGGAGTGTTGCCTTATCTTTACATTTCTGAGTAAGCTAAGAGATACAGCTCTAATAGGGGCAGTAAACCCATTAGTCACTGTAAGGTGGATTAGAGTGAGGCCTGTTTACACATATGCTTGTCATTCTCCTTTTTTCCCATGGTAGACTGCTACAATTTTGGACCAGTGAAGGTCTTTTATTAATAGCTATACATGTCAAAAAGCACTAATACTTTCAGATGGGGACTAGTAACCTGATTAATGTTACTCCTCTTGGAAGTGTTGGACCTCTTAACTATTCTTCATTTGGGAAGTACTGTGGATTGAAACAAGTGTATTGACTTTTGTTCACACATAGAAGAGGTGGTCTTATCATGTCTGTAGGTCCCCAGGTCTCTTTTCTGAAACAAGAAGAGGATATGCTATAGTAAAGTCTTAAGTGCTTCTCTAATTTGGTTGTGCCAGTATATGAATCATATGATGGGGAGCTCAGGTCTACCAGTAGGACCCCTAGTAAAACCAACCAATACCAGCAGAACACCCTACCCACAAAAGAAAGGTGAGGGCTAGTAACCACCTCAAACCATAGTTATAGCCAGCTGGGGGGTCTGGGCAAGGGCTATGGTGAAAATGAGCAAGAGACCCAAGTACAGTTAAGAATGAGAGATAGCAGTGAGTAACAGGCCCACCACAAAAGGGATGCAGTCCATTGTGTCACCAGTTAGTGGCATCTTCAGGCTGCTCCCACATATAGATTAGTTGGCCTCTGGAGTAACTAGAGCAGGGCTAGCTTCTCTTGTAGTGTCTATGGGGTTGAGTGAGGTTGGCTTCTTTTGGATCATCTGCTTAAATGGTGCAGATGGGTTAAGGATGCACTCCCTGTTTTGAGACACTGCCTTTTTTCTTTGGTAAGTCTAGGGAACTGTTTTGGCCCCTTTTACTGCAGTGGAGGTAGATAGGATAATAGTAAATAGGCCCTTCTAAAGGGTTTTTAGAGGCTGGACATTTTATCCCTTTATCAAAACAGCATTTCCTAGTTTAAAAGTGTGAGTGTCTGTGGTCAGACTTACAAGCAATCATTTTTTAACCCTTTGGTGTAGAGTGGCTAAGGTTCAGTTTAACACCTGTATCTGTTGCCTCAGGATGAGTTTTTCTTTTTCCTTTTTTTTTTTCTCTTTTAAGTACCCTCATATGCTCTTAATCAGAGGAAGGGGCCACCCATAGAGAATTTTATAGGGGAAGGAATCTCATCTTTAGTGAGGCTAGACCTAATGGTCAGCAGGGATAATGGCAAGAGTTGATCTCAGTGTGGGTGAGTTACATAACCTCTGACAAATGCCAGTATATTGCCTGACTCTATGGTAATGGGGATTCCAAAATGTGGAACGATTTTTCTCAAAATAAATCAGGTCACCTCAGGTGCCTTTTCTGTGTTGATACAGAAAGACTCTACCCATCCTTAGAAGGTGTACTCAAAGACTAAGTACTCAGAACTACAGACTCAGGGATGCTCAATGATGCCTATACCCACATTTTTAAATGAGGCTCTCCTGAAATTCTGTGCCCCAAGAGCAGCCTTGGGTCTTTATGTGGATTATTGTGGAAACAGGTTTTATATTGTTCACACACTACCTGGGCTATACTGGATAGCCATGAGACATAGAAATGTTGACCTATGGTGGTCTTGAGAGCTGTCTATTCCATGTGGGTGTTCTGACTGAACTTTTCTACAAGAGCTGGAGCCAGGGGCTTGAGAATTGCTATTTGATCATCTTTAAATTTTTACCATCTGCTTGGGAGGTATCTTTTATCTTTGGTCTCAAACCAGGTACTCTCATGTTGGAGTAATTAGAGTCCTATTCTGCCAGTGAACTAGGAAACAGCTCAGTGGCCACAGCTATTGATTTTGTTCTTCCTGTGGAGGTTGTGAGCTTTTCTTTTTGTTCTGCTTTATAATTTTCCTAAGTAACCAGGGCATCTCCCTTTTGATATCCCTGACAGTGCATGACCATGACTCTTCAAGTGTTCAAGGATTTTTTTTTGCCATATTTTGTCTTTTTGAGTTTCTTAGACATTTCACTTTATATAAAGCCCAATGTATGTGGAGGGTGGTGAAGGCATACTTAGTTTGTGCATATGTTAACATGTATCCCCATTACCAGTTGGAGGGCCTAGGTTAGCAAGTAGAGTTCTGTCTTTGTTGTCAAGGTATTTTGGCAGAGACTTTAACTCAGTGATGCAGTTCAGGGTTACCACAGAGTACCCTGTAAAGCCTTCTTTCACAAAGTCATTACCACCAGTGAAATAGTCTGCAGTGGGGCTCTCAAGAGGCTCTTCTTTTAAGTCCAGCTGGCTGGAGAACATCTCACCTATGACCTTGATGCAGTCTTGATCTGGCAGGCCCTATCCAACAGGTCCAACAGTGCCATTCTGGGTCCATAGTATTTCTAGGTCAATGTGTGGCTTTTCATATAACAACCCTTAATATCTGACCATCTGGAAATATGCCAGTATTGCCACTTGTATTTCATTAATGTCGGTAGCACTTCGACTGTTAATTTTTGTTCCATAGTCAGTTAAACTTTGCCAGCAAGAGAGCTGCTAATTCTTGTCCCATAGTCAGTTAGCCTCCGTCAACAAGAGAACTGTAGCTGCAAGTACTCACAAAAGGGTTTCTAGCCCTGAATGACAGTTCAGTTGCTTGGAGCTGTATGCTACCAGTTCATGTTATAATCCCAACATTTGAATTAAAACACCCACTGCTATGTCATTATGCTCTTGGACATACAAGAAAGACTTAGTCATGTCTAGAAGTCTCAGGCCTGGTACATTGGGGAGGGCCTTCTTGATCTCTTAAGGTAAGCACTTTGTCAATGGATGTACATGACAGGGAGCACTCATCATTTTTAAAGGCTTTTTGTTTTACTTGTTCCCACAACAGAGGTTTCTGGCCCCTGGAGCACCTCCAAAGTCTTGCTCATATTCATGGTCCTTTTTCATATGGTATTTAAACAATTTAGGAGTGCCTCCTGGTATAGGTCAATCAGGGCAATATACCCTTTTGCATTGGAGTCTCAAAGGATATCTTCAAGGAAATGGTCATGGATGTAATCCTGAATGTTTAGTGTTCTGGCTGGGGCATTTTCTTACAACCATTAGGGCAACCTGAGTAACCCAGTGGTGCTATTTGGTATTGAATAAGGTCAGAAGTAGCTGCCAGCAAATGGTCCATGTAGGCCAATGAATCTGGGTAATGTACCTCTAAGACAATCATTGTCTGGCATTTTTCTGTATATGAAGGGGTATGATCCTTCTAATTAAGGATATCAGTAGTAGTGAAATATTGGTACACTAATACTTGTTTGCCTCTCCAGTTTTGTCCCTTTGATTATACTAAAGTGGTTTCTATGTCTCTAGAAGCAGCATCTACATAGCACCTTGGTGGTACCAGAAGGTCAGGCTGCCAAAGTGGTCCTTTTGACAGGTTTCCATAGCTGAGAGGTCAAATAGGTTGTTTGAGGTCTCTGGTAGGGCCTCTGCAGTGGGGGCAGTAGGTGGCAGTGGCAGTGGTTGATACAGTGGGGCATATGGAAGCAAGACTTCCAGACTCCAGAAGAATCAGTTTATTTGACTTTGGCTGACATTTGGAGGTGGTTGTTACATTAGCCTTCATCACCCTGCAGTTTTCCTCAGTGCCAACTTTCAACCAAGGTGGCTGGGAGAGGACCGAGTCTTGCCAAAGTCAATTTAAGGAAATTCATTGGTGTGGCCTTGATCCTCTACAGCAACCCTGAACACTGCTAACTAGTTCTTTATCAATTGAGTCCTTGCAGAGCTAGCACACCTCAAGTGATGACCATTCAACTTCACAGAATGTCCAGAGTTTTCTGAGACTTAGCACCAGAGTCACTGGAATAACTCTTTCTAAAATTGTTTTCCACTGATCTCCCCCTAGCAGACAGTTTTCACACCAAAGAGAGGAGAAGGGCAAAGGGAGGCACTGGTATGGAGGGGATGCACTCTGGCTTCCTGAATCTCTGGCCACTCTCCTCACAGAAATATTTCACATGCCTCTTAGCACTGATGTGCTCAGTAATTACTTGCCCAGATCAGACTCTCAAGGAAGTCTAATACTACCATAAATCATAAGATGTCACCATGGAACTATGAATTGAGACATTTGATCACTTTGGAAAATTACAGCTGTCCCTCTCATTCACACGCAAACACACAGTGACTCCAATTTGCCATCCAGCACCCACCTACCACCTTAGAGTTGTGATTTCAGTTTCAATGAAACTTACTTGGACAACCCTGGGAGGTGATCAGGCTTCCCTTTTACCTCATAAGGCAGGCTACCAAAATAAACCTGAGCTGTTACCAATCTGACAGGCAGTTATCCTTCAGCTATTTCCTGGGACTCACCAGGTTCCTTTGTGCATGTGGGAGCCCTTGGCCAGCTGCCTGGGGCGTGACTAGTTTCCTAAAGATCAAGTAATTTTCTACAAATCGAGTAGCATGTTTTGAAGTCATATGTTCTGATGACAAAAGAGGTGAAACACCATCTCCACCTCTTGGTCAAGCCCCCAAGAAAGGTGGTAGGATTTTTACATAGAGAGAAGGGACTGCAAGGCTTGCTCTAGGAAGTAGAGGTTATTTCTTCTGACACTGACTCAGCAAGCTCACATCTAAAGACTGAGCCCTCAGTATGGCAGTTCCCTAGAAATTTGGTCATAAATATCTACCAATAACATGGTCTGATTTTATAACTAAATTCCAGAAAAAAATCACTTGCCTGAAGTTGTTTATTCATTTATAGTATGGTTTGTTTTATTATGTTAACTAAAGTGAGTGGCACTTTAACAATTAGTGAATGTAGTTACATATATACAGATGCTTTTTGACTCTTAATTGGGTTATGTCCCAGTCATCTCATTGAAGGTTGAAAGCACATTTATACCCCTAACCCAGCAAACATCTTTGTAACCCAGTACACTATGGTATATTGGTTTACCCTGGTGTTTATGTGGCTGACTGGGGCCTGACACAGAATCATGAAACTATTTGTATAGTATATTGGTAGATGAAAAGTTCTTCAAGGACAGTTTCTATTGCATAGATACAATGATATCTTGGTTGTTAAACAACTGAAACCTCAAACTTTAGACTACTTGAAAAGCAAGGTTCAAAAACAATCTGGTAAGTGTTCCTAACATTTTTCATAGTTGAACCAAAAATCTGACTTGAAAAACCCTGTACAGGCAGAGAGTGAGTCATGTGTTACATCTCACTGTGGGCACAAAGGAGTAACCCTTAAACATGGCATTCTCAATGAGACTATATACAGTGTAGTGCATGTGTTAGTGTGTTAAAAAATTTCTCATTGTGCTTTTGTGTGTGTGTTAAAACATCATAACCATGACTCAAAAGAAAGTTAGTGATACCAGCAGGAAAGCTAAGAGGAAAACTAAGAACCACAATAGAATTAAAGAAAGAAATAATTGTAAAATTTGTTAAGGTTCTAGAACAATGAATTTGTAAGGAATTTTGGTGCCTCAGAACCAATTATTTTTCCATTATTTCTTATGGAAATAGATGTTTAGTTCTCAAACTTTTCAGTGTTCAAACACAAATTTGGAAAAATTGAGTCTAACAACTGGGATATTGCTGTATCACTTTGCACTATTGTAAAACTGGAAAAAGTTTTGGTTAGCCAATATAAATTGGAGCATGTGGATTGCAGTGAACATTTTCCTATAATTTTATACTTCACAGCATTTCCAACGTCCTTCCCTCCTAGTATTATCTGGAATAATGCCCAGCATTACTGTGTTGTAGGCACAATTTTTTGATGGAAAATAATGTTGTGACACGTTGGCCCACAACCCATTTTACTTTAAAAGATATTAGCTGTATCACTTGCAAATCCAAAATTGTTCTGGTCCTTCAGTAAGCCAAGAGTATATTACAAAATTTTCAATTTGATTAATATTTTTTTATTTATTTAAAGAGAAACAAAAGCATGTAAAAGGTCGAGGTAATACAGAATTCCAAAACAAAAAGATAAACAATGATAAATCACTAGTTAATAAATTACATACTGTCTTACTAGAAATAGTTGTTCAAGTTACAAAATTAAAGTATACAAAGCAGATAGTCCAAAAGTGAGAGTGTAAACAGCTACACATGCATGAATCTCTGCATGTATTTCTATACTTTCTGTATCAGAGGGAAAAACAAAATGTAGCAAAATAAAACAAAACAAATTCTATAAAAACATGAAACCAAAAAGTTGTATAAAACCACAGTACAAGGTGATCTACAATGATTACTGTGTTGTTTCTTATTACATTCAATAGCATGTCTATATCATCAGGTATAATTGAATATAGCAGTATAATTGAGTATAGCAGTAAATAACAGTATTAGTAAAAATAAAACATTGTAGACAGTATAAAACTTCCAAGGCAGGTAATAATCAAATCACAGTGGATATTCTAGTGGATCTTGTCATCTTAAGTGCAGTTGCCTATACTCTCAGACTTGATACTATCAATCATAACAGCTTGGAATAAAATCTATCAATACAAAACAGCGATCCAACAAACCAGATTCAATTATGATCAGTCATGGTAAAACAGTGTAGGTTTTACAGAGCTTTAGATTAAGTTAATAGGAAATTAAGAATGATTACCATACTATATCCTGCCATTTTCAGGATAACTGTCTGTGCCCTCAAATCTAGTAGAGGTAGAATGTCTGGAACAGAATATAATACATCTAAGCAGAATAGTGTGAGTAATGTGGGTTTTAAATCCTGGTGCACTATTAACAATATAGCGTGTCAAGGCCATCTATGTTAGAGATTCTAGTTATCCTTCTCTGCCTCATTTCTGCTTTGCTATTTTTCTGCCTTTGTCTAATTTTCTCCTTCATTCTAGTGCCTTCCCCACTCATTGAGGCCTTTCTGTCACTGTTTGTAAAATCCTGGTATTTTTTCTCTTTCTCTCTCTAGAATGTCTTTCACTATTCTCTGTAGGGTTGTATTGTTAGTCACAAAGTTGCCCAGTACCTTTTTGTCATGGAAGCATCTTGTTTCTCCATCAACTTCTAGTGACAGTTTTGCAGGATACATCAATCTGGGCTGGATGATATTCTCTTTCAGGGCTTTGAATACTTCACTCCAAGCTCCTCTTGGTATGATGGTCTGTGTCAAGAATTCAGCCATGATTCTGATGGGATTACCTTTATAGGTAATCTGTTTCTTTTCTGTGACAGCTTTTAATATTCTGTTTCTATATTGAATTTCTGGTATCTTGATTATTTTATGTCTGGGTGTACGTCTGCTTTGGCTGCAGATGGCTGGAGTTCTGTATGCCTCACAAAACAGAATGTCATTTTCTTTTCCCATGCTTGTGAAGTTTTCCTTAATTATTTCTGTGAATAGCCTTTGTAATTGACTTGTTTGTATTCCTGCTTCTTTGTTCAAATTTCTTACTCTTAAATTGTAGATTCTCTTGTCATCTTCTAGCCTTTGTATTGTTACTGCCTGTTTCCTTGTTATTTTTTTATTTTAAAGAGAATAAAACAAAAGAGGACAGATCTAAGCAGATCAGAACAGAACAATGTGAGCAACACAGCACTTCACAACAAGACAATTGGATATTAACAGTAGCTGTCATAATGTCTCTTTCTTTGAAATAGTTGAGCTTAGCTTTACACACAATAATGTCAAACATAACAAAATAGAATAAACAACTCAAGAGAATGGAAGTATTCCAAGACATTCTGAACCCAATAACCAAAGATGAACAATGGCTGCTATATTATCTCCTGTTCCATAAAAATTTTGTTTCTACTATCATAAATATTAAAATCCAATAACACACAACTTGATAGAACCAATGGTAATAGAAAAACAAAAGCATGGTAGGACTTCAGAGCAAGATGATATTAAATCAATACTGGCTACCACACTGTCTTCTCTTCAAACTAACAATTCACATGATCACATATATTAAGATCAAACAGAACAGAATAAAACCATTCCAATCAATGAATGAAGACATAAGACATCAAAGCAGTATAATGGTGAACCATGATTTCCATAAAATCTTCTATACTCTTACCATTTCTTACACTAGGGAGACTATACAGTAGTTATACATGTGAGTTTGGTTTATTTCACTTATGATTATTGATTCAAGATGCATCCATTTATTTATAAATATCTCAATATGATCATTCTTTATAGCTGAGTAGTACTCCATTGTATAAAAGTCCACAATTTTTTATCCATTCCTTGGTTGATGGGCACTTAGGTTGTTTCTAAGATCTGGCTATTACAAATGGTGCTGCTTTTATAAACATGGATGCACATATATCACTGTGGTAAGATGCTTTCAGATCTTCTGGGAATATGCCTAAGAGTGGAATAGCTGGGTCAAATGGGAACTCCATCCCCAGCTTTTTGAGTAATCTCCAGATTGACCTCCACAGTGGCTGCACCAGTCTACACTCCCACCAACAGTGCAGAAGAGTTCCTATTTCCCTACAGCCTCTCCAGCATTTGTTGTTGGTAGTTTCGTTGATCCTGGCCATTCTTTCCGGAATGAGATGGTATCTCAGTGTGGTTTTAATTTGCATTTCTCTAGTGACCAATGATGATGAACATTTTTTCATGTATTTATTTGCCATTCATATTTCTTCACCTGAGAACTGTGTGTTCATCTCGGATGCCCATTTTTGGATTGGGTCTTTTAATTTCAGGTGTGTGATTTTTTTTAAAAACACTTTATATGTTCTAGACAGTTCTTTGTCTGAGGGACAGTTCACTAAGATTTTTTTCCCAGTTTGTAGGTTTTCTTTTCACTCTGCTGGATATTTCTTTCAATGTGCAGAAACTCTTTAATAAAATATGATTCCAGTTATTGATTCTGGAAAGTATCTCCTGTGCAGTTTGGTTTGTGTTGATGAATTCTCTACCTACCTCTATGTCTTCAAGATTTTTACCTACTTTGTCTTGCAACAGATTTAGTGTTTTTGTTTAATATTTAGATCTTTGATCCATTTGGATTTTAGTTTCATACATGGTGATAGGCATGGTTCTAATTTTAGTTTTCGGCATATGAATAGCCAATTTTTCCAGCACCATTTATTAAAGAAACTGTTGATCTTCCAGTGAACATGCTTTGCCCCTTTACCAAAGATAAGGTGGTTGAGTGTGTTTGTTGTTGTATCTTCTAATCTACTCCATTGATCTTTAGGTCTGTTTTTGTTCCAATACCATGTTGATTTTATTACAGTAGCTTTGTAGTATAACTTCAAGTCAGGGATTGTGATGCCACCTGCTTGGCTTTGCTGCTTAGAATTGCCTTTGCTATTCTAGGTCTCTTCTGGTTCCAGATAAATTTGAGAAGCCATTTCTCTAGATCTATGAGGTATGTTAGTGGCATTTTCATTGGCATTGCTTTGAATGTGTATAACAATTTTGGGCGAATGGTCAGTTTTACAATATTTATTCTTCGTATCCAGGAACAAGGGATGTCTTTCCATTTTCTGAAGTTCTCTGCAATTTCTTTTTTCAGGGTATTATAATTTTCCCTGTACAACTCTGTTAGATCTTTCCTTAGATTAATTCCTAAGTATTTCAGTTTTTTGGATGCTAGTATGAATGGTGTGGCTTCTCTTATTTCTCTCTTGGTGATTTTGTTGTTAGTGTATAAGAATGCTATTGATTTTTGAGTATTGACTTAGTATCCAGGTGCTTTGCTGAATTTATTTATTATATCTAGGAGACTTTCAATAGAGGTTTGGCAGTCTTCTGTATAGTGTATCATGTCATCTGCAAATAATGATAATTTAACTTCTTCTTTTCCTATCTCTACTCTTTTTATTTCCCTCTCTTGTCTAATTGCTCTGGCTAGAATTTCCAATAATATATTGAATAGGAGTGGTAATAATGGATATGCTTGTCTTGTGCCTGATTTCAAGGTAAAGGCTTTCAGCTTTTGGCCATTTAATATGACACTGGCTGTTGGTTTGTCACAGATGGCCTTTATCATGTTGAAGTAAAGACCATCTATTCCAATTCTCTGTAAGGTTCTTATCATGAATGGGTGTTGGATCTTATCAAAAGATTTTTCTGCATCTAGAGAAATGATCATGTGATTGTTGCTTTTGGCTCTATTGATATGGTGGATTACATTTATTGATTTACATATGTTGAACCATCCTTGCATGCCTGGGATGAATCCCACTTGGTTGTGGTGTATAATCTTCTTGACGATTTTCTGCATCTTGTTTGCCAATATTTTATTGAGAATTTTTGCATCTATGTTCATTAGGGAGATCGGCCTGTAGTTCTCTTTCTTAGTTGGGTCTTTCTCAGGGTTTGGTACTAGAGTGATATTTGCTTCCAGGAATAACTTAGAGAGAATTGCTTCCCTTTCAATTTCACTGAAAAGTTTGAGGAGTGTCGGCATTAAGTCTTCTTTGTATTTCTTGTAGAATTCTGCAGTGAATCTGTCTGGGCCTGGGCTGTTCTTTGTTGGTAGGGTCTTGATTACATTTTCAATTTTATGCATAGAAATTGGGTTATTCAGCAGTTTTACATCTTTTTGATCCAACTTAGGTGATTCATATGTTTCTAGGAATCTGTCCATTTCTTTTGTGTTATCAAACCTATGAGAGTAGGGTTTTTTGAAATAGTTATTGATGATCCTCTGTATTTCCACAGGGTCGGTAGTAATTTCTCCTTTTTATTCTGTATTGCATCAATTTGAGTCTTTTCTTTCCTTTTTTTAATTAGGTTGGCTAGGGGCTTGTCAATTTTATTTGTTCTTTCAAAGAACCAACTCTTTTATTCATTGATTCTTTGAATTGTTTTCTTAGTCCCTATTGCATTAATTTCTGCTCTGATCCTTATAATTTCCACCCTTCTTTTGGCTTTGGGCCTGGCTTGCTCTTCTTTTTCTAGATGTTTCAGGTGTAATATCATGTTTCTTATTTGTGTTCATTCTGTTTTCCTAATGTGGGAATTCAGTGCAACAAATTTTCCTTTGAGGATCACTTTCATTGCATCCCCCAGTTTCTGGTAAGTTGTATTTGTATTTTCGTTTGCTTGTAGATATTTTTTAATTTCTTCTTTAATTTCCTCTGTGACCCACTGATTGGTAAATAGTGTATTATTTTATTTCCATGTGTTTGTGTGGTTTTTGCAGTTTCTTTTATCATTAATTTCCAATTTCATGGCACTATGATCCGATAACATGCATGGCATAATTTCAGTTGTTTTGCATTTACCTTAATATGTTCTGTGGGTTAATATATGGTCTATTTTAGAGAATGTCCCAAGTACTGGTGAGAAGAATGTATATCCTGATGTTGTTGAATGTATATGTCTATCAAATCCAGTTGTTCACAAGTGTGATTCAGTTCTGTTATTTCTTTGCTGATTTTCTGTCTAGTTCATCCATCCCCTTGTGTTCATGGTTTGTTAAAGTCCCCCATTATAATTGTGTTGTTGCCTATTTGATTTTTCATTTCTGTTAATACTTGCTTTGTGTAGTTGGGTGCTCTGGAATTTGTTGCTTATATATTTAAGATTGTTATCGCTTCCTCTTGCAGTTTTCCCCTAACTAGTATGTAGTGACCTTATTTATCTCTTTGGACCATTCTTGCTTTGAAGTTCTTATGATCTTCAAACAGAATAGCCAGCCCTGCTTTTTCTTAGTTCCTGTTGCATGGAGTATTATTTTCCATCCTTTGAGTTTCAGTCTATGAGTTTCCTTTTGGGTTAGATGGGTTTCTTTTAGACAGCATATGGTTGGATGTTGTTTCTTGATCCATTCTGCCAGCCTGTTTCTTTTAATTGGTGAACTGAGGCCATTTAAATTAATGGTTATAACTGTCTCATATTGGTTTATTGTTGACATGTTATCTTTCTGATGTTGTATCTTAGCTTTCCATTCTGTTTAATTGTCTGTCTTGCTTAGTGGTTTTTTCCTATGTGTGTCTGGAATGTCTTTCAGTATTCTTTGTAGGTTTGGTTTGGCGATCATGAAGTTCTTCAGCTGTTCTTTTTTATGGAAGTATCTTATTTCTCCATCCATTTTGAAGGACAGTTTTGCAGGGTACATCAGTCTGGGTTGGAAGTCCTTTTCTTTAAGGATCTCAAAAACTTCACTCCATGCTCTTCTTGACTTCATTGTTTGTGTTGAGAAGTCTGCTGCGATTCTGATAGGTTTTTCTTTATAGGTGACCTGTCTTTTGTAACACCTTTTAATATTCTGTTCTTATGTTGGATTTATGGGGTGGTGGTTATTATATGTCTGGGTGTAGTTTTGTTTTGTTTATGGCTATTTGGAGCTCTATATGCCTCACTAATCCATATGTCAGTTTCTATATTTATGTTTGGGAAATTTTCAGCCATTACTTCTGTAAATAGCCTCTTGATATCATTTGTGTTTTCCCCTTCTTTTTCTTTTATCTCTATTAATCGTATATTGTTTTTCTTTGCATCATCTTGAAGCTCTTGAATTGTTATTTCCAGAGTTCTTGTTATAGTTAGAAGATCTTTCTTTTCCTGTTCACTAGCTGCAATCATATCTTTGAAGTCTGAGATATATTCACTTTCATTGATGCAGTTTTTACAACTTTCATTAGAGTTTTTGATTTCCTGTCTATCTCTTTGAGTCTGCTTAATGCATTCTGTTTGTCTCTTAAACTGTGCATTCAGGGATTCTATAATTTTGCCTGTTCCTCTAATTGTTTAGCTGTGTCTTTGTTGGGTGCATTCAGTATTTCTTTCACTACTTTTATCATTTCTTCTTTTACCTGGGAGAATATTTCTGATTTGAATTCCCTCTTAGCTTCCTGTACTTGCTTCTTCATTTCAGTTGATATCATTTCCTACATTTCAGATGTATGTGTAGTATTTTCTTCTATGTACCTCGCTCTTATTTCTTGGGATGGGTTGGAGGTTTGAGATTGCATTTTGCTCTTTCGTTTTGTATTTTCCAGTATTTCTGTGTTTCCAGCAATTTTCCAAGGCTTTCCCGTCACAGCGCCACACCAGCTTGGCTCCCCTTTCAGTGGGCCTGGCTTTGCTTATTGAATGAAGGTTGCTTTGTGCAGTCCACTCAAGCCTGCGGAACCTCTAGAGCCCAGTCCAATGACCTAAGGGGGCTGGGCAGGCACCTAGCCTCTCAGATCGATCTTCCTAAACCTTTGTGGGCTTCTCCTGGTGAGCTGAAACTCCCCTTGCAGAGCCACACTTGCTTGGCTCCCCTTTTGGCAGGCCTGGATCCCTTGGTTGAATGAAAGTCACTGGGTACAGTTCACTCAAGCCTGCAGAACCTCTGGAGTCCAGTCTAATGACCCAAGGGGGCTTGTGGTGTGGGATTGATGGTCCCAAAGCCTTTTGGGCTTGCCCTGGCAAGCTGCAACTCACCTCACAGTGTGGCCCTTTTGTGGGCCTGGCTCCCCTGGTTGAATGAAGGTCACTAGGCACAGTCCGCTCAAACCTGTGAAACCTCTGGAGCCTAGTCCAGTGAGCCAAGAGGGCTGGGCAGGCACCTAGCCGCCAGGATCCATGGTCCCAAACTCTTCCCAGTGTGCATTGGCGTGATGGAACTCACTTCACAGCATGTGACACTGGCTTGGCTCACCCTTTGGTGGGTCTGGCTCCCCTGGTTGAATGAAGGTCGTGTTCTGTTAGAAATTCTAGAGTGTTTGTTCTTTGTTTTCTTTCAGGATTCTTTTTTTATTTCTGGAGGGAGGACCAGGAGGTGGTGTTGATTTTTGGTCTTTTGTACTCTCACTCTCACCCCTCAGGGGCCTGTGTGAAGCACTCACTACTCTGCTGCCTCTGCTTGAGAGGGGCAGCCGGAGACTCTGGCTTCTTGCCACATCAGCCAGCCTGCTCCTTCCTTGTTATTTTTAAGAGATCTTTCCTTACATTGTCACACACTGCAAACTTGTCTTCAAGTTTTGATAGTCTATCCTTAGTTTCTTTTAAGGAGTTTTGCCAGCTTTCAATGGAGTTTTTAATTTCCTGGTATTCTCTTTGAATCTGCTTCATGTATTCTGTATTTTCTTTATATTCCTTATTGAATGTTTCTCTTCTTTTTTTGTGTGCCTCCCTTGTTCTATCTGTATCATCCTGAGAGATGTTTCCTGAAAGTGTTTCTTTTATTACTCTATTCATATCCTGCTTTACCTGATTTAATATTTCAGTTTTGAGCTTCTCTACAAGGTCCTGAAGATATCTCCTAATGTCCATTGAAGCCATGTCTGACGTGTGTTTACTGCACTCAGTCTCCCTTTTTCTTTCTCCTGGATCAGTGCTCTCAGGGTTCTGGGCTGGGTCCCCCTCCCGCCTCTCTCTCCTGTCATGGCCCTGGCTTCCTCCATATAGGTTACAGTGCAGGTCCCAACCCCCTTCCCTGTTGGCCATGTTTCCTCCAAAGCATGCTGGCAAGGGACCTCTGCCCTCTCCTGCGTACTCTTGACACTGAGGTGTAAGCAGCAGTTGCATATGCCTGCCCCTCCCCACTGGGCCAGCCAAACTTCTGGTGCCTTCACCCGGTTAGTGCATGCTAGGTGCAGGGAATTGATTTGGGATGGCTCATTGTGTCCTGGCCAGGGGTGTGGCCCTGTCCAAACAAATCCCACGAATCTGTTCCGGAGAGGGAGCAACCAAGTGAAGTCACTGTCACTCCCAGTTCAGTCTCCTACTGCCAGATTCCAACATGTTACCCATTTGGTTGTGCCCTTCCTATGGGGTGTAGGTCTCATTCCCAGCACTGATCGTGGATTAATGAAGGTCCCTTCACCAGCTCCACTCTCCATTGGGCTCACCAACCCCTGACTTAAGTGCCGCTGTGCTTCCTGTGAGTGGTGGCACAAATGAGTTTGGGCGGTTCTGCCTGCCAGCACGTATTCAAGCTGGTGTAAACTTGGAAGATCACCAGGAAAACTCTGTGTCCCATAATTTTTAGCTGTTTCAGTTGTAGTTCTGAAGTATTTGATGAGCTGTTTTACGTTTCAATTTCTTCCTGTGTCAGGAGGATCCATATCCCTCTGTCTGGGTGTCTCCATGGTGTTTTATTCTGACAGATGAATTGTTTCTCCCAGGAGCCTTTGTATTTTGTTGCTCGGCCATCTTGTCCTCTCTCCTTGATTAGTATTTTTACATTTTTATAGGAACTGGTTTAGTTTTTTATTTGCTTCTGAGGCAAGGTCTCACTATTTAGTTCAGGCTGGACTGAAACTCACGATATAGGCAAGGCTGACCTTGAAATTATAGTGATTCTCCTTTCTCAGCCTCCTGTGTACTGGGATTATAGGCTTGTGCCAACATGCTAGGCTTCATACGATTTTTTTAAATCTCTAATCCATCTCTTCTGCCTCTTCCTTCCCCTGTTCTGCTTCCCATTTGAATATTTTTTTCCTAATTCTCAATATTTTGGTCCTTATCTATACAGTTTTAATAGATGTCTTTTATGAAGGACAAATCTTGCCTGTGTTTCTAGCTTGAATTTTTTCTTTTTTGTGAATTGTAAACTTTTTCCTAAGGCATATATATTTGCTTGTAGAAACACGAGATTGCATTTTCATTTTATTAATATATATTAATATGATTGAATTTTTGATATTAAGCTAACATTGTTTTACTAAGATATATCCTTCTTGGTCATTGTGTATAACTTTACTTTTTTATATAACTTTATATTTGATTCTAGATTTGGTTATAAGTTTCTTGTGCTTTTTCCCTTTTATATATTTATTAGGTACCTTGCTTTTTAATTTTTTTAACATTTTTATTTTAAAGAGAATAAAACAAAACCAAACAGAATAAAGCAAACCAGAACAGAACAATCCAGGCAATACAGGACTTCAAAACAAGATAACCCAAAGTCAAAAATGGTTTGTCTCTTGGTTTCTTCAAAATAGCTGTCCATACCATCACACACAATAGCATCAAACAAAACAAAACAAAACAAAACCAATCAAGACAAAAGAATGGAAGCATTACAGGGCTTCAAAACAAGATAACAGAAAATCAACAATGATTACCATAATGTCTCTTGTTTTCTTCAAAATAGCTGTCCATAATTTCACACATAATAAAATCAAACCAAATAAAATAGAATAAAACCAATTGAAACAAAAGAATGAAAGCATGACTGGACTTCAAAGCGAGATAATAGGAAATCAATAATGGCTACTATAATGTGTCTTGTTTTCTTCAAAATAGCCTGTCCATACCATCACACATAATGAAATCAAACAAAACAAAGCAGAATAAAACCAATCAAAACAAAAGAATAAAGCATTATAGACCCTCAAAACAAGATAATAGGAAATTGACAACTTTTTTGTCATCATGTATTTCTTTTAAAACTCATTTTTAATTTGAGCTAATTATGTATTTCATAGCTTCAACGAATTTTGCATATGTCTATTATACTTTAAGAATATTGCTTTATTTTGTCCTCTAGCTTTAGCTACTGTCTTCTCTGTCACCATTCATACTATCAGGCACTGTGCTGGGTGATGGGAATATGGAGATGAATTAGACACAGTCCCTGTCCTCAAAGAGTTCTCAATCTAGTGAGAGAGATCAACATGTACACAAAGAATTGCAACAGTGTGGTATGTTCTACAGTGCACGTATGTGTGAGGCACACATGTGACTCATTTAGTGATTCCAAATATACCAGAAGATAGAATAACTAAGGTGCATTAATTATATCTTTTAAAAGGTGAAGTTCAATTGAGCCAAAAACACAGAAGTACTTTCTACCAAATGTGTGGATATTGAGAAAGATGAACATATTTTATGAAATTAGTCTAGATCTATAACAGGTAATATGTCCTTATTTTTAGTATGCCATCGAATTTGGATTTCATTATGAATGTTTAGTGAAGGGGGTGTTTTTGACAATAATGAGGAAGGTTATTTATTTCTTGGTCAGCAGTAGACTACTATCAGTGTCTTATGTCTCAGAAGGTATAAGTGTTTTATGTTTTTTATGTTTAAAATTATCAAAAGTAGAGGCTTTTATGTCTAATATCCATTTGAGGAAGAAATGTCCTCAGTTGTTACTGGCTCAAATGCCAGTAACCATAATGTCTCTTGGTTTCTTCAAAATAGCTGCCCATACTATCACACACAATAACATCAAACAAAACAAAACAAAACAAAACCAATTGAGACAAAAGAATGGAAGCATTATAGGGCTTTAAAACAAGATAACAGAACATCAACAATGGTTACCATAATGTCTCTTGTTTTCTTCAAAATAGCTGTCCATAATTTCACACATAATAAAATCAAACAAAACAAAATAGACATAAAAGTCCAAAAAAGGGACTTAAAAGTATTTATAGCTCTACCTGCAAGTAAAAAATATATACAATTTTTAAAAATCTAAGAATAATTGTCTTTTAGAAATTTTCTAATAAAGGACCTTATATTACTGAAATGATTATATTTAAGTAGGACACTTTCTCACTGAGCCATATATAACTTGATGTCCTGGAGGGCATAGGGAAATAGAAGTTGGGAAAGGAAACCTTGAACAGTGGAGTGAGATTTTGGAACTGTGTTCAGACCTGCTGTCACACTTAACAATGTAGCCTTGAGCAGGATTACTCACCTCTGTGGAACTGTGTTTCCTCTTTGAGAAATAGTATTTGCTTTCTATAATTTTGGGAGGGATTATAAAATATTACTTACTGAGATTGTTCATGTAAATTATCTAAAACAGGCTTGAAATATGCTAAATGAATGAACTATAGCTTTTTTATAATTTTTTATTTTAAAGGGAATAAAACCAAGGAAAACAAAAAAGAATAAAGCTAATCAAAACAAAACAACAAAAGTGATACAAGACTTCAAAACAGGATAATAGAAAATCAACAATAGCTACCATGCCTCTTGTCCTCAAAATAGCTGCACATACCATCAGACATAGTAAATTCAAACAAAACAGGACAAAATAGAACCAATAAAAACAAAACAATGAACACAATATAGAACTGCAAAACAAGATAATAGTAGATCCAAAATGGCTACCATAATATATTTTATTATCTTTGTAATAGCTGCCCATGTCATCAGATATAACAAAATCAAACAAAACAAAACAGAATAAAACTAATCCCAACAAAACAATGAAAATGATTTTCATTTTAAAGGCGTGAAACAAGCCTTTAAAACAAGATAATAAGGCATTAACAATGGCTGCCACCTTCAGAAGGAGATCCCCTATAGATGCTACACTGTGCATTGTAATCCTCCAAATAGATGATCAGACCACTGACTTCAGGCCTGCAAAGTCAATGAAACACTAAACACTATAAGCATTATGCTATATATCCCACCTCAATAGCCATCATCTCATCCTGTGGAACTCTGGATCAGCCAGTGTCCTACAGGAGGTGGAATGGACCTCAGCTCTTATTGTCTCTCAGACCATGTGTCAGAAGGGGTTGGTGTCTGGTTCTCCTCCCCTTGGCCATGCATGGCACTGACTCACAGGAAGTGGCTGTCTTCTTGTTTGCCTCCCTGCAGCCTGCAAATGGTACCACCTCATAAGAAGTGGCAGGCATCTGGTTCTCCTCCCTGCAGCCTATGCATGATACCAACTCACAGGAAGTGGCTGGCTTCTTGTTCTCTCTGTGGCTAGCAAAGAGTGATGACTTAGAGGAAATTGCTGGCTCCTTGTTCTCCTCCCCATGACTTGCCATTGTGATGACTCACAGGAAGTGACTGGCTTCTTGTGCTCCTTCCCATGACCCACCATGGCACTGACTCATAGGAAGTCAACCATAGTTTTTCTTTAAAAGAAGACAATTGACTAAAGGTGCTTCTGTTTTGAATGTCTAATGATGATATTAAGATTAAAAAAAATAAAAACTGAATGTTCCTTTTTTTTTTTTTTTTGGTCTGCTAGGTGCAGTAGGAAACCAATCAAAGCCTTTATTTTAGTCCATGCTTTTACTACTGATTTCCTGCCTTAGCTCTTAGTTGCAAGTAGAAACCTGTTGGGTATATACCAAACTGTATACCAAAACAGGAGGACCATAAATTTGAGATGCATTTAGACAATGTCTCAAAATTAAACCTAGAAAAAGGGCTAATAGAGCCAGAAGAGAAACTAAGCCTTCCCATGAAGTAAGCACAGCCACACTATGTCTTCCCATGAAGTAAGCACCACCATGCTCGTCAGAAAGAACCTTAGCAAAAAGAGAAACTACATCTTCCCATGAGCCAGCCAGTGCATAGGCTGAAACACCAGGAGAGCACCCTCTTATACACACACTGATTCTGAGGACTCCATGAAACAATAGCAACTGAGAGGAAGGGAATAGTTTTATGTATTGTTTGGTTGACTTTGCAGGCCTGGGTCAGGTGGTCAGGACATCTACCAGGAGGATGATGGCAATGTACATTGTGTCAACTATGGGGGCTTTCCTCCTCTCTTGTTTTTGAAATCTAATATTTTGTTCCATTTTACTGTTTTGTTTTATTCCTGAGTCTGGTAACCTGAGCAACTATTTTGAAGTTAACAATGTGTAGTATTTTTCTCACTGTTTTGCTCCAATTTGTTGTTTTATTTTATTCACTGTTACATTTGAATGGTTTTAGTCTGTTCAATTTTTTCTTCTTGCTTTTGCTATGTCTGATGGTATGGACAAATACTGTGAAGATAGCAAGATGTATTATTATTTTTTAAATTTTTTGTTTTAAAGAGAATAAAACAAAAGAGAACAGAAAAAGCAAATCAGAACAGAACAATGCAAGCAACACAGCACTTCACAACAAGACAACCAGATATCAACTGTAGCTACTATAATTTCTCTTTTCTTTGAAATAGTTGAGCACACCTTCACACACAATAATATCAAACATAACAAAGTAGTATAAAAACATTCAAAAGAATGAAAGCATTACAGGACTTCAAAACCAAAAAATGGGAAAGGAAAAATGGCTGCTATTAATATCTCATTTTCATCAAAAAAGTTGTCCATACCATTAACCATAATAAATTTAAATAAAACACAACAGGATAGAACCAACCAAAGCAGAACAAAAGCATAGTAGGAATTCAAAACAAGATGATAGTAAATCAGCAATTGCTTCCATAATGTCTTGTTTTCTTCAAAATAGCTGTTCATACCATCACACATAATAAAATCAAGCAAAACAGAGTAAAACCAATTAAACCAATGAATGAAAGCATTATAAGACTTCAAAGCAATATAATAGGAAAACATGATTACCATAAAATATCCCATTTAGTGAAAATAGCTGCTTTCATTCTTTTCAATAGTTTTATACTATTTTGTTTTGTTTGATATTATTGTGTGTGAAGGTGTGCTCAACTAATTCAAAGAAAAAAGACTGCTTAAAATCTAACAAAACAAGACAACAAAGCCAAACCTAACAATTTTGTGTAAATAATACAAGAGTTCAAGGTAAGACAAAAGAAATTGACAGTAGTTTCCACTTTTCCCTCCCAGGTATTTCCTCCCCTTTGCTCTTACATTAATTATTTTGTTTTTGGATCCCGTTAACTCCTTCTGTTTCTTATGCTATGATTCACACATATGAGTGTGAACTGTTTCAGCCATGAACATGATCTCCAGTTGGTGTCCATTTACCTTGAAATTATTCTACTTTATAGCTGGTTAGCTTTCCACTACATGAAAATACCATATCTTTCTTATTCATTGTGCAATTGATTGGCAAGTTACTCTTGCTTTTTTTTTTTTTTTTGGTCTCCTGTCATATGGAACAATTGTTTTCTCTCCTTTGATTTTCAGTCTATGAATTTCCTTTCCTGTTAGATTTGTTTCTTATATACAATATATTGCTAGATCTTGTTTCTTGATCCACTCTCCCTGTGTTTCTTTTTATTGCTGACCTGAGGCCATCTACATTATTGGTTACAACCAGCATACACTGGTTTGTCTCTGGCATGCTATCCTTTTGTTGTTGGCCCTCCACTTTTCCCCTTCATTCAATTACCTATCTTGTTTGGTGATCCTCTGCTGCTGTTTTTGGAACCATGGTCATCTTTATCTCTCTAAAATATTCTTTAGCACTCTCTGTAGGGTTGTTTTGGTAGTCATGAGTTCCTTCAGTTGTTCTTTATCATGGGGTTGCTTATATTTCCATCAATTTTGAAAGATAGTTTTGCTGGGCAGATCAAATCTGGGTTGGAAATTGTTTTCTTTTAGGGTTTGAAACACTTCACTCCAAACTCTTGTTGTCTTGATGGTTTGTGTTGACAAATCTGCTGTGATTCTGATATAATTTGCTTTATAGGTGATCTGTCTCTAACAGCTTTTAATAGTCTGTTCTTGTGCTGAATTTCTGGGATCTTGATTATTATATGTCTGGTTGTAGATTTATTTTGGTTATGGCCAGTTGGAGTCCTATATGCCTCACTTATCTGCATGCCCAATCCATTTCTCATGTTTGGAAAATTTTCTTATATTGCTTCTGTGAATATCCTTTTAATTTCATTTGTGTTGATCTCTGCTTCTTCATTGATACCTATCACTCTTAGATTATGCTTCTTTACATCATCTTGTAACCATTAAGTTATTTCTTCATTCTGTTATTTTTAAGAGATATTTCCTTTCATGATCACCAGCTGCAATCCTGTTTTAGAGGTTTCAAAGTCTATCTTCAGTCTTTTTCAAGTGGTTTTGCCAGGTTTTGATTGAATTTTTAATTTCCTGCATGTCTCTTTGAATCTGTTTCATGCACTGTAATTTCTTTCTACATTCATTCAAGGTTTCCATCATTTTCCTATGCTCCTCTTTGTTGTCTCTGTCTTCTTTATACCTGAAGAACAATTCTTTCAGTATATTTGTGATTTCTTCTTTTACCTGTCATTATTTCAGATTTGCCAATCCCCTGAAGTTGTTTCCTTGCTTCAGTTGCTGTCCTCTCAGTTATTTCAGGTATGTGAATTCCATTTTCTTTCATGACTGTATCTCCCAGGCTTATTTTATGTGGGATAGAAGTCTGAGTTTGCCTTTGCTTCTTCATCTTGACCTTCTCCTGGGTTCCTCCCAATAAGCTGGTTTTGGGGTCCCAGGCATTTCCCACATTGGCTACCCCCAGGCAATGTAGGGGGATGGGATAGGCACTATCCTCTAATTCCAGATTTACATGGAGGTAGAAGGGTATGGAGCAGGCTTCTCCAGAGCTTT
Organism: Hydrochoerus hydrochaeris; assembly: GCA_004027455.1. Classification (NCBI taxonomy): domain Eukaryota; kingdom Metazoa; phylum Chordata; class Mammalia; order Rodentia; family Hydrochaeridae; genus Hydrochoerus; species Hydrochoerus hydrochaeris. The sequence continues at coordinate 151,560 of PVLA01004742.1, forward strand.
TCAGCTACACTGGGGCTTTACTGACAATCAAGAGTGCATGTAGGTGGGGCTTCTTCTCTCAGACTGTGTGTCTACACTGGTACTCCCACGATGGTGGCAGACACACAGTGGTGTGTTTGTCTGATTCTGCTAGTAGATTATGGCTGTCTGAGGGAACCAATGGTCTCAAATGGTGGCCTATGGATGCACAGGGCTTACCTGGCTGTGTGTCTGTGCTCCTGCTGGCTGCCTGTAGGAGGAAGCCTTCTGGTGGCATCTCCCTAAAGGTGAAAGTTGATCTACTGGTTCTCTGTGCCCACACTGGCCACTTGTAGGACCAGACCTTTTGGTGGCAGCACATAGCAGGCAGAGGTGGATCTGTCTATTTCCTTCAGCCTATGTTGGGCATGCAGAGGAAAGGGCTTTATGGTAGTGGTGCCTGGCAGCAGAGGTGGATCTTCTGGCTCTCTGCCCATGCTGTGAATGCTGTGGATAGGGCCTTCCAGTGGTGACACTTGGCAGTCAGAGACAGATCTTTTGGTTTTCTCTACCTGTGCTTTGTGTGTGGAGGAAAGGGCCTCCCAATGGCAGCGTCTGGCAGGTGGAGGGAGATCTGGTTCTCTGCCTGCACTGGGCATGTGGAGGAAAGGACATTTTGGATTTTATATAGATACAGATACAGATACAGATACAGATACAGATATAGATATATATCTGCTAAGTGCAAGATTGTATTATCATTGTCCAACTCTGTGGTTCTCATCTGTCAGAAAAAATTACTTAAGGACAGCAACACTAATATATTCATCTTTGTATTCACAGTGCATAATCCAGTGCACATTGTAGGCCTCATTAAATGTTTGTTGAATGAAAATCTCAATCCTCAACAGACAGTAGTTGAGTGCCTGCTCTGTGATCTCCATGGGCTCAGCTTCTTCTTCCCAGTTGCCTACAACATCCAAGCTCTCTCCAAAATGCTTACTTGTGAAGCTTACTAGTTTTTTCTGGTTCTTGTGCTGAGGACTTTTCTGTGTAGAGCAATAATAGGAAATATACATCATTTCAATTTCCACATTTAAGAGATTGATAATGCCTACTTGATTATGTTTTATAAAAAACTTCCAAAGCCAGGTCTTATTTCAGTGTGTAATGGTATCTGTTGAGGGTAGGAGAAGGAGGATTAGCAGATCAAGTACTACATGTGTATCTCATTTGATACTGTTTTTTCCTTTTTCTTTTTCTTTTTTTTTTGTACCAGGACTTGAACCATGGACCTTGCCCTTGCCAGACAGGTACTATTTCACTGAGCCTGGCCCCTTGATATTGTATTTTCTATGAAATAGGAATACTTATATGCCTGTATTTTAGTCTTGAGTACTTGCAGATGTTTTATGGCTATTGGTGCTAGTAAAATTGCTACTAATTGCTGCTGGTTCTACCAGAATTATCATTGATCAACAGCAATATCTTCACAGTACCCCCAATTCCCAGTATGCTCCTCTGGTTGGTATTTAGTTTTCCTGTTTGAAATTTACTATAGCAGTCCTCTTACCTGCATTGATAGATAGGCCTCCACTTTCCTGTATACTAATCACTATGCTCCTAATTCTTTTTTTAAAAAATCTTTTGAGACAGGTCTTACTGTGTAGTTCAGGCTGGCCTTCATCTCACAGGGATCCTCCTGCCTCAGCCTCCTAAGTGTTGGGATTATAGGTGTGAAGCAGTATATCCAGCTCCTAATTCCTTTTTAAAATTTACTGTATTTAGTTTTTATTGTTCCATGAGAAGCTTTTCTATTTGTAAACATGACTACCAGAATACAAATTAAACTACCTAATATAAGGGCCCTACAGTGAGTCACATAATCACTTTTTTTTGCATGTTTGCAAGGTTTGGGTCTCATCTTTCTGGATTTTGGGGAAGGGACAGTTTTCTGTAGCTAGAGTTCTCCCCAGCTGTTTAAAAAAAGAAAAAAGTAAAAAAAAAAAAATAAAAATAGAGTAAAAAGAAAACAAAAGAACAGAAGACGGACTGGCCCTACTGGCCCACTCTATTCCCCATATCTTTGTTCTGAAGCACAACTTACCACCAGGTAGCTTGTATTGTTACTATTGATTTAGACTTTTCTGACTCACCTATCCATCTTGTGCATTTTAGCAGAATCCTCCTGTGTTTCTGGTATTCCCACTGGTCTCAATCCCTGAGTCCTATCAGTGGAGGAAGTGGGAGCTGGTCTTGGACTCTGCCCCTATCAGTCACTATAGCTTCAAGTCAATGACATGAGCAGGAACTTGTTTGGGACCCTCCTTTTGTCAGTCACAGTTGCTCCAGGTCCCACTTTTTCTGTTTGTTTGAGACAAGGTGTCACTATCTAGCCCAGGCTAGCCTTGAACTCACAACAATCCACATGCTGTGTGCTTAGATTACAAGTATGTGCCACCAACCCCAACAAACTTTTTTTAATTTGGGGGAAGATTGAGTATATTTTCAAACTATGGAGCAGGAGGAACTGAGATATGAGCCACTATAGATGTGGGAGTAAGAGGATAGCTGTAAGATCTTGAAGGATGATATAGATGGGATTGGATCTGTATAACACAGATGGCAAGTTTAGCGTTAGATGAGAAGAGCTGCCTTTTCACTTGACCATAAAGATAAGCACATGAATAAAAAAGAAAACTTGGTAAGGATAGTGTAAGTTTGTAAATGTGAAGATGAATAATGGAAAGCATTATAACCAGTGACAGGATTATTGAGATAAAGTTCCTGGTCCAAACACACTGAAATGGGGCAATTAACAAGACAGCTTATAAAGTGAAATGAGAAACAAATTTGAAAGTAAATGAGAGGTCACAAAAATATAAAATGGGCTTTGGATCCTTATTACAAGTACCAATTTGTTGTCTCAAATGATAGAGGGAATAAATAATTAACAAGAGAGGAGATAAATAAAAATGGACTTGAGAATCCAAAATGGACTTGGAAAAAAGTGAAGTCAGAAGTTGGCTATTCTGAGAACAAAAGATGCATTAGTGTGAACAAGATATATGTTGATTATTTGTAGAACTGGAATAATATGACCTGTTATTAGAATGGATTTTACAGTATAAAGATTTCAAAACTGCAATGGTAATGATACTTGTGAGCTGGGTATTGTGACACACACTTGTAATCCCAGAAGTCAGGAGACTGAGGCAAGAGAGTCATTGTGAGTTTGAGGTCACCCTGCGCTACGTGGCTAGACTCAACTGTATAGTGAGACCTTGTATAAAATACAAACAAACAAAAATGATACCTATGAAATTATAATATCAGATGTCATGTGCAAGGAAAGCTACTTTTTCTTGCAGGTGGAATACATAAAAGGGTAGAGATTTGGGACGGTCCTTTCTTTTTCTTTTTTTTAATTTTATATTTAAAGGGATAAAACAAAAAGGAGAGAAATATTACAGAATTTCAAAAAAACCATAAACAGTAAGAAATAACTAGCTGATAAATTACATATTGCTCTTTTAGAAATAGTTGTTCAAGTTACAAAATTAAAGCACACAAAATGGACACTCAAGCAGTGAGACTGCAAACAGATCCATTCAACAATCAAGCAAAAACTAAGAAATATGGGTAACAATCCTGCACACATAAACATACATGCAGTTATATCCTTTATAGCACTTCCTATTTTCTCTTTTTTACATTAGCAATTATACATTTTTTTTATTTAAAGAGAAAAAAATAGGAAAAAGGTACAAATATTACAGAATTTCAAGAATAGAAGATAAACAGTAAGAAATCACTAGTTGATACATTACATATTGTTCTTTTAGAAATAGTTATTCTAGTTACAGAATTAAAACACACAAAGTGGACTCTCAAGCAGTGAGAGTGCAAATAGATCTGTTCAACAATGCAACAAGAACCTAGAAATACGGTCATCTATCCCACACATCTAAACATACATGCAGCTATATCTTTTATAGCACTTCCTATTTCTTCTTTTTTTAAAATAGCAATTATACACTTTTAAAATTTTATTTAAAGAGAAGAAAAAAAAACAGAAAAAAGTGTAGCAACCATACAGAATTCTAACAGAAAGAAAGAAAGAAAAAGGAGAATGAGAAAAAGAGCCATTAAAAAATCAGTAATTTATAAATTACATACTGTCATCCTGGATGTAGTTGTTCAAGTTACAAAGTTAAAGGGTACATAGTAAATATTCAAACAGTCAGACTACAAACAGTTTTGCTCAAAGATCCAACAAAGATTCAGTAATATGGAATGTACTTTCTTAAGGAGGCCTCAGTGTCCATGATAAGCCTTTGGGATGTGTTCATGGATATGGAAAATATATGGCTCAGAATCTTGGAAAGGCTTTTCCAAAAGCACCAGCAGGTATCCTTCCCTTACTGCCATGATCATGTGTAACATGAGACTAAAAGGAGCAACTTCTTTCATAGGAATCCCTAAAGCAACTGTTGGAAATCATGAGTGGGACAGAGACTCCAGGAGGCATGAAAATAGCATGATTTTTTAAAAAAAAACCTGTTACAATAATGAGTATAGATTTTAACAAAGAGATTTATATATTTTTTAGATTTTCATTTATGATGTAATTTTTTAAAATTTTGTTTAAAGAGAAAAAAGCAAAACAGAAAAAGGGGTAGAAATAATATATAATCTCAGAAAAAAAAGTAGTAAGAAAACACTAGTTGATAAATTACATATTGTCTTCTTAGACCTAGTTGTTAAAGTTACAAAATTAAAGCATACAAAGTGGACATTCAAACAGTGAGACTGCAAAGAAGTTCAATGATCCAGTAACAACTTAGCAACATGGTTATCAATCCTACACACTCAAACATACATGCAGCCATATCCTCTAGAGCACTTTATTTTCTTCTTTTTACTTTTTAAGCCCATTATCTGCTTAGTTATATCCTGTTTCAGGTTGCTCAGTACCTTACTGACTTGTTTTGTTGTTGTTATATACTTTTAATCACCTTATATAATTCTGTTGCCTTGTTTTTGAGTTTTTCCTCATCCATGATCCATGGATCAGCTTTGGTAGAGTTGGGAGATTTTTGGAGGTATTTTGTTACTTTCTTATCTACTTTTTTTTTGAAGGTAGCAAAATACAGCAGAACAAGACAGAACAAACCCCTACACCTTGCACTGCAATAAAACTAGCACAGAACCTCAGAGCATGTCACCAGGACACAAGCAATGGGCTCAATAGTACAGCCCATTTTGTTCACATTAGCTGTTCTTTCAATCAGGTAGAGGAAAAGGGAAGGAAATATCGAACTTTTAAAAACAGAATATTGAATAAAGCATTACCATTAATCAAAACTGAGCAAAACAGTGGTAAAAATATTTGCCTTCAAAGTGATGGTAGAAGGAAATCCCTCTTACTTGCCATGCTTATACATTCATCCTCCAAAAAGATACTCCAAAAAGACCACCAGTGTCTGCTTGCTAAAGGGCGGGGGGGATTGGATCAATGTCTGATTCTTAGCCTTTGCACCAGCGAGGCCCTAGCTGCTTACCAGGCTGGCCAGCAGTGCCCAAAGTTCCAACATGATGCAGAGTTCAGGAATCTCTGATAGTTCCGGCCCCAGTGAACCGGCGACTTGCTAGGGCTGCAGCTGCTTACCAGGGTGGCCCGTATGCTGCCTGTTCTCCCAGTGCCCAAAGTTCCAACATGATGCAGAGCTTAGGAGTTGCTGATAGTTCTGGCCCTGGTGCACTGGCGACTTGCCAGGCCACCAGCTGCTCACCAGGGCGGCCCATAAGCTGCCTGTTCTCCCAGCGCCCAAAGTTCCAACATGATGCAGAGCTTAGGAGTCACTGATAGTTCTCGCCCTGGTGTGTCAGTGGTTTGCCAGGCCACCAGTTGCTCACCAGGGCAGCGAGTAGGCCGCCTGTTCTCCAGCACCCAAAGTTCCAATATAATGCAGAATTCAGGAATCACTGATACTATGATGTATTTTTAAATGAGAACTGTGTTGCTACCACAATCCAGAAACTGCTAAAAGTATTTGGCCACATATGTATTTGATCAGTATGTAAGAATACCTTTGAAAGAGGATGTTAATGTAACATCTCTGATCCTGGAGAAAGGTAGATATCATCAAGAGTTTATCTGTGAAGATTGCGACTCTTATGTGTTGCCTAGAAAATATTACTTTTTTAATTAATTATTTTTTTATTTAAAGAGAAACAAAAGTAGAAATACTACAGAATTTCAAGAAAAGAAAAACAGTAAGAAATCACTAGTTGATAAATGACACCTTGTTCTCCTAGAAATAGTTATTCAAGTTACAAAATTAAAGCACACAAAGTGGACACTCAAGCAGTGAGAGTGCAAACAGAAATGCTCATCAGTCCAACAAGAACCTAGAAACATGGTTATGAATACCACACACCTAAACATACATGCAGCTATATCTTTTATAGCACTTCCTATTTCCTCTTCTTTTACACTAGCAATTATACATTTTTCAAAATTTATTTGAAGAGAAGAAAAAAAAGCAAAACAAAATAAGGGTAGCAACAATACAGTATTAAGAAAGAAAGAAAGAAAGAAAGAAAGAAAGAAAGAAAGAAAGAAGAAAATGAGAAAAAGCCCCACTCAGAAATCAGTAAATTATCAATTACATACTGTCATCCTGGATGTAGTTGTTCAAGTGACAAAGTTAAAGGGTACATCGTAAACATTCAAACAGTCAGACTACAAACAGTTCTGCTGAAAGATCCAACAAAGATTCAGCAATATGGTCATCTGTTTTACACATGCAAACATACATGCAGTTATATCCCTTAGAGCATTTTCTTTTCCTCTCTTTTTTACAACAGCAAATAGAAAACATTTTAGTTTGATTACACTTGTAGTTCTTATTTACTTTTTACACTAGAGACACAATATGATATTATAAATATGATTCTTATTTCACTAATGAGGATAGTCTCAAGTTGTCTCCATTTACCTATGAAGGTCTCAAGAGCATCATTTTTATAGCTGAGTAATATTCCATTATATAAAAATGTCACATCTTTTTCATCCACTCTTTGGTTAATGGCATCTTGGTTGTTTCCAGGATTTAGCTATCACAAATTGTGCTGCTATGAACATGGGTGCACATATATCACTGTGATATGATATTTTCATTTCTTCTGGGAAAATACCCAGGAGGGGAATATCTGGACTGAATGGGGCTTCCAATCCTAGTCTTCTGAGAATTCTTCATATGGATTTCTCTAATGGTTGCACCAGTCTACATTCCCACCAACAGTGGAGCAGTGTTCCTTTTTACCCCGCAGCCATGCCAACATTTGTTATCAGTTGATTTGTGGTGCCAGCTATTCTTTCCGGAGTGAGGTGGAATCTCAGTGTTGTTTTAATTTGGATTTCTTGAATGACCAGTGATGGTGAACATTTCTTCATGTATTTATTTGCCATTTGTATATCTTTCTCAGGGAACTGTGTGTTCCTCTCAGAAGCCCATTTCCGAAGAGGGTGTTTGAATTTGGGGGCTTGATGTTTTTCCATTCTTTATATGTTCTACACAAGTCCTTTGTCTAAGGGATTTCTGGCTAAAATTCTTTCCCACTCTGTGGGTTTTGTTTTTACTCTGTTGGTGACTTCCTTTGAAGTGCAGAAACTTTCAATAATATGAGGTCCCATTTGTTGATTCTTTGAAGTGTTTCCCATGCATTTTTCGTTTTCTTCATGAATTCTCTGCCTACCCCCATTTCTCCAAGACTTCTACCTACCTTGTATTCCAGTAGGTGTAGTGTTTCTGTTTTAATATTGAGGTCTTTGATCCATTTAGACTTTAGTTTTGTGCACGGTGATAGGCTTGGATCTATTTTCAGTCTTGGGCATATACAGAGCCAAATTTTCCAACATCATTTATTAAAGAGACTATCCTTCTTGCAGTGCCCATATTTAGCCCCTTTGTCAAATATCAGGTGGCTGGATGTCTTTGTAGTTATGCTTGCATCTTCTACTCTGTTCCATTGATCCTCATGTCTATTTCTTTGTGAGTACCAACCTGATTTTTGTCACTGTGGCTTTATAGTACGGTTTCAAGTCAGGAATTGAGATGCCTCCTGCCTTGCTTTTGTTGCCTAGAATGGTCTTTGCTATTCTATGTTTCTTGTGTTTCTAAATTAATTTTAGGATTGTTTTCTCTAGATCTGTGAGATGTGGCAATGTATTTTGATTGAGATTGTACTAAATCTGTATACCATTTTTTGGAGTATGGCCAGTTTCACAATGTTGGTTCTTGCAAACCAAGAGCAAGGAATGTCCTTCCATTTTTTAATATCCTCTTCAATCTCCTTTTTCAGCATAGTATAATTTTCAGCATATAGGTCTTTTACCTTTTTAGTTAGGTTGATTCCTAAGTATTTCATTTTTTTATATGTTATTGCAAAGGGCGCTATTTCCATAATTTCTCTCTCAGTGAGTTTTTTGTTTGTGTACGGGAATGCTATTGATTTTTGAGCATTGACTTTCTATCCAGCTACACTGCTGAACTTGTTTATTACCTCTGGTAGTCTTTTAATGGAGTTTTTTGGATCTTCTACATAGAGTATCATGTCGTCTGCCAACAGTGATAATTTAACTTCTTCCTTTCCTATCTTTAGTCCTTTTATTTCTCTCTCTTGTCTGACTGACTTGGCTAGTGTTTCCAGAACTATATTGAAAAGGAGTGGTGATAGCGGACATCCTTGTCTTGTTCCTGATTTTAAAGCAAAAGCTTTCAGTTTTTGTCCATTTAGTATAATGTTGGGTGTTGGTTTGTCTTAGATGGCCTTTATAAGGTTGAGGAAGATGCCGTGTATTCCGAGTTTCTGAAGCGTTTTTATCATGAACATGTGTTGGACTTTGTCAAAAGCTTTTTCTGCATCTATTGAGATGACCATGTGGGTTTTGTTTTTGGCTCTGTTGATGTGGTGTATTACATTTATTGATTTGCGTATGTTAAACCATCCCTGCATTCCTGGAATGAACCCCACTTGGTCATGATGTATATTCTTCTTGATGATATGCTGCATTCTATTTGCCAGTATTTTGTTGAGAATCTTAGCGTCAATGTTCATTAGTGAGATTGGCCTATAGTTCTCTTTTTTGGTTGGATCATTCTCTGGTTTTGGTATCAGAGTAATACTTGCCTCCAGGAGTGATTTAGGGAGGATTGCTTTCTTCTCAATTTAAGTGAAGAGTTTAAGGAGTACTGCAATCAAATCTTCTCTAAATTTCTTGTAGAATTCAGCTGTGAATCCATCCAGACCTGTGCTTTTCTTTGTTGGTATTTTTAAATCACATTTTTAATTTCAATAGCTGATATTGGGTTGTTCAAATTGCTATATGTTCTTGGTTGAGCTTTGGTAGTTCATATGTTTCTATAAATCTGTCCATTTCTTCTTTGTTTTCCACTCTATGTGAGCAGAGACTTTCAAAGTAGGGATTCATGATCTTTTGAATTTCCATGGGATCTGTAGTGATTTCTCCCTTTTCAGTTCTTATTGCATGAATTTGGGTTTTTTCTTTCTTTCTCTTGATAAGATTAGGTAGGGTTTTGTCAATTTTGTTTATTCTCTCAAAAAACAAGCTTTTTGATTCATTGTTTCTTTTTTGTTGTTTGTTTCACTTGCATTGATTTCTGCTCTAGTCTTTACAGTTTCCTCTTTTCTAAGAGCTTTGGTTTTAGCTTGCTCTTCTTTTTCTAGAAGCTTGAGGTGGAACATTAGGTTGTTTATTTGTGCCCATTCTGTTTTCTTGATATGACAATTTATTGCTATATATTTCCCTCTTAAGACTGCTTTCATTGCATCCCACAGATTATAGTATATTGTTTCTGTATTTTCATTGTACTGTAGGTATTGCTTTCTTTCTTCTTTAATTTCATCTGTAGCCCACTGGTGGTTCAAAGGGCTGGTATTTAGTTACTATGTATTTATGCATTTTTTACAATTTTTTTGCCATTAATTTCCAATTTGAGTACATTATGATCAGATATGCATGGTATGATTTCAATACCTTTGCATTTACTTAAGAATGTTTTATGGGATAATATATGTTCTATTTTGGAGACTCTTCAATGTGCAGCTGAGAAGAATGTGTGTTCTGATATGGTTGGGTAGAACACTGTAAACGTCTACTAAGTCCAATTACTCACAGGTATGATTCAGTTCTGCTTAGTCTTTGCTGACTTTTTTCTAGTTGATCTATCTCTTTGTGACAATGGGCTGTTAAGATCTGCTGTTATAATTGTGTTCTTATGTATTTGGTTTTTCATGTACATTTGTATGTGTCTTATATAGTTCGGTGCTCCTGTCTTTGTTGCATACATATTTATAATTGTTCTTCCTCTTGAATTTTTCCAGTAACAAGAATGTAGTGACCTTCTGTATTTCTTTCAATTAGTTTAGGTTTGAAGTTCATGTTGTCTTCAAATGGAATAGCTACCCCTGCTTTTTCCTGGGTTCCTGTTGCATGAAATACTGTTTTCCTCCTTTGACTTTTAATCTATGAATTTACTTTTGGTTCAGATGCGTTTCTTGTATACAGCATATTGTGGGATCCTGTTTCTTGATCCATTCTGTCGATTTTTTTCTTGGTATAGTTGAATTGAGGTCATATATATTTATGGATATCACTGGTAAGTACTGGCTCGACTTTGCCATGTTATGTTCCAGTTGTTTCTTTCTGCTTTTCCCCTTGTACAGTTGCTTATCCTACCTGGTGGTTTCTTTCTGTTGTTGTTTTGGGGATTGTGGTCATTTTTATCTCTGTCTATTATGTCTTTCAGTACTCTTTCTAGGGTTGGTTTGGTGAACATGAGTTTCTTCAGTTGTTCTTTGTCCTGGAAGTGTCTTGTTTCTCCATTAAATTTGAATGAAAGTTTTGCTGGGTACATCAGTCTAGATTGAAGTTGTTTTCTTTCTGGGCTTGAAATTACTCACTCCGAGCTCTTCTTGACTTGAGGGTTTGTGCTGAAAAGTGTGCTGTGAATCTAATGGGCTTTCCTTGATAGTTGAGTTGTGCCTTTTCTCTGACAGCATTTAGTTTTCTGTTTTTATGCTGCATGTGTGAGATCTTAACTATTATCTGTCTGGTTGTGGATTTATGTTGATTGTGACTTTTTGGTGTTGTATATGCCTCACTTATCTGCATATCAGATTCTTTCCTCATGTTTAGGAAATTTTCTGCTATTATTTGTGTAAATAATTTACATTTGTCATTTGCCTGGACTCCTGTATCTTCACTAATGCCCATTTTTCTTATATTGTTGCTCTTGGCATCATCATGAAGCCTCTGGATTGTCATTTCCTGGTGTTATGTTATTTTCAAAATTTCTTTCCTGATCACTAATTGTTATCCTGTCCTCAAGGTCCGAAATACAATCCTCAGCTTCCTTTAGGTGGTTTTGCACACTTTCAATAGGATGCTTTCTTGGATGTCTCTTGGAGTTTGTTTCATGAATTCTGTTTGTTTTCTATATTGTCCATTCAAAGTTTCAATCAGTTTCCCATGCTCATGTACTTTTTTCTCTACTTCTTTAGTTGCATTCAACAACTCCTTTTCTAAAGCTGTTATTTCTGTCTTTACATGGGAGAGTACTTCTAATTTGATTTCCTCTACAGCCTCATGGAGTTTTTTTTTTTATTTCACTTGCTATCTTTTCAGAGATTTCCAGTCAGTTACTTTTGGGGTCCTCTATTTCAATGTCTCCTATACTTGTTTCTGGTGAACTATATGTTTGAGACTGCATTTTGCTTTTTCATTTTGCCATTTTCACTCTGCCTGATGTTTTCTATGTGTGGGACGCGATCACAGACGGTCTTTTTAGACTCACCAAAATCTTACAGTTAATTGGTGGGGGTTTTACTACTGGCCTTATTTATCCACTGTATACCTCTATTTTAGGGGCATACTCAACACATTGATACATTGATAACCTGCTGTAGTCCAACGTTTGCTGCCTGTGAGCAAAGTTCCAAAGTTTTTCACACTAACTGGAACCTGCTGAGGTCTTCTGATGTTTCAGGTCGGAGGGTGGGCCCAGCAGTAGGAGTCTAGGGCATCTTTCAGTCTTGGGTGGGCTTCCAAGATGTTCCTGGTGGCAGGGCGGGCCCCCAGGGCAGGTTCCAGGCCACTTACGCATCTTGTAGGCTTCTGCTACATTCCCAGTGGCATGGTGAGCCCTCCGGGGAGGTTCCAGGCAGTCTACACCCGATGTGGACTTTTGCTAGGTTCCAGGTGGAAGGGCAGGCCCACTGGATACGTTTCAGGGGATTTACATCTGGTGCAGTGTTCCCCTAAGTTCCCAGTTCCAGGGTGGGCTCATGGTGGAGGTTCCAGGCAGCTTACCCCTGTTGTAGGCTTTTGCTCTCCTAAACACTTAAGTGCTGCCTCAGTTGCATTATGCTCATTTGTCTTTCTGCATATGCTTCTCTCTTCATATTGCAGAGATGCTTTCTGGACACCTGGCTAACTCAGCTCACATCCCTTATGTAATTCCCACCATTCTTACCATCACTCATCCTTGAACCACTCCCTTCTTCATGAGTGAACAAATCCTGCAATTGGCTCTGGGGCAAGGGCTTTGTCCTATGAATCCTCATTTGGATTGGATTTAGGATCCCTAGTTTGCCTGCAACTACGAAAATGTCTTAGTGTCTTTATTCTTGCTGTGGGTTGCACTATAGGTGGATGATTGCAATTAACTCACCAGAATTCCATTAATGTTTCAATGGGATTACAAATATAAAAGTTTTGAACCAGGAGGTGGATGGGAAAAGGAATTACTTTATTTTGATGAAAATAATATTTATGTCTTTCAGATATACATGTCTTCTAAAATGCAACACTTGGATTGTTTATAGTGCTGTTTTTCTTTTAGACTCAAATATTTGCTTGTACATGTCAATGCAACATGAGGTCATCAGTCAAATGATAGTTAACAAAAATATTTCATGCAATGTATGTGTAATATGTATCTGTGTTCTATACTAAAATGGACATTTAAGAATATTACAGCAATAATGATGTCATGATTGTTATGTTGACAGACTATAGATAGCTTTTTATTTTATATTTTATTTTTTTTTTACTTTTTTCTTTTTAGAGATCTGGGATGACCAGTTGCCCTCTAGGAACTAAAACGCCATAAGGCACCTAAACCTTTGGTATTTATTCATTACATCTATGTGTTAAACAATGGGTGATGGGCAGTGGGTGTTTCCAGGAACAGTGTTGAGAACTAGACTATGGTGAACTAGGAAGTTCAAGCATTCTTGCAAGGATGAGGATGAGACAGCTAGCAATGAGGTAAGTGCCCTATCCTTTTTAGTAGGTCTTATCTTGCTGTGTGAGCACCACAGTAGTCACTATTCCATGGGCTTCCAACTGTGACCAGAAAAGACTGGGGAGTTTCTAACTTTCAATCTGATCCAAAAGGGCAGGACAAAGACAAGTTTGAATGTTCCCTTGACTCAATTTTTAATACACAGTCTCCAACATTTTCCCCTTCCTATTTTTGTAATTACAGCTGTTGAAACAGTGGATAGGAATGATAAGCATAATAGCAACAAACATTCTTTTTGGAGTTTGTAGGAGGCCCTGTTGTATCAAAGGTGCAGGCCTCCTGTGTTGTCTCCTTTGGCTGTCTGCGTGTCATAGGTTTTGTGATCTCTGTGGATGTCTGCTGGAGTCCAGCTGCGGCAGGGCTCAGGGGTCCCAAAGGTGGTCAGGGAGACGGTGAGTGAGAGACAGAAGACACTGCACACCAGTCTGTGAGTGAATCTGAATCTATTTTATTTTTTAGAAGCTAGAATATATATTTGCTAACTTTTGGTAGCAACCCAAACCCCAAGCAGGAAGCGTCCCAGGCTTAGGGCCAGGCAGGGACAATCTTAACCAATATGTGTTAATCAACCTTTTTTACCTTTGTAACATTCTACTCTTGTTACTTAATTATCTTGGAAAATGTAAGCCGATGCACCTGGATGCCCACAGGAGGGAGAGATAGAGTGGCAGCTGTGACGCTATCATGCTGCTCCCTACATTTTTTCCTTTATCACTTATGGGAGTATGGCAGGCCCTGTGAGAATAGTGCCTGTCTTGGGTCAAGGACTCTTCATATGAATCCAACCAGGCCTTACCCGTCATGGGCCTGCAGGACATCAATTGGTCCTGTGCCTGTCTTAGGTGGCCGGTGGGTAACATATGTGTCCTAGTTGCCCGTCTCTGGCTTCCTGTCCAGTGTATCAGGGCAGTTGTCTCACAGGAATTTTGTAAATCCTCCTCCATGAGCTATTTCATTTAAAGCTTTTGTATAAACTCTCTCATACTACTCACAGAAGGTAAAATTTCACAATTAGTTTTCACAAAGTTATCTAGAGGGTTTCTAGTAACTCCTCTGGAGTTTCTATTTTCAATTTCACATTGAGTATTACATGAAAATATATATATGTGAGTTACACAAATTACAATTATCAGTACAAAACATTACAAGATCCTTGTGCCCAATTCCCACATGCGGTGTCCTTTTCCTGGAGAAGCGATTCCTTGAAGTGCTCTCCTCCACCCATAGACCTTGTCACAAGGCGTGAATGGACTAGGATGTGGCAGATGTCAGTACTTGAAATTTTGGCTTTTCTCCAGGGTCATCCTTGAGAATGCTTTTGTTGGAGGGTTCAACAGGAACAGGCTGCACCAAGAGGCTGGGGTGTTCCTCTTTCCATGGTCACATGTTTTTATGGGGGCAGCCATGATAGTGTTCCATTTTCTGTTAACACACAAGCATACTCTAAACTCCATGTTAATACCTGTACTGGACCCATGTTATTAACTGTATTAACTGTAGTTTACTGGCCATGTTATTAACTTTCCTGTTTGGATGTCCTTCTACAGGACTTGAGCCTTAGGCATGCTTCTCAGATTTGTCCTTTTGCCAATGAAGTCCTGATGGAGGATATTTAGTTTCTGCAACCAGGTTTAAAAACTTTTAAGGTAAATAGCAAGATCTAATTGTACATGAGAAGCTAATAATATTTCCTTTTTTGTTTTTGTAATTGTGCCTCCAGCCACAGTTCTGCCCTCTCCTTTACATGTAGCTTTTGATCTCAACTTTTCTCTGTAAAGCTTATATAAGTGTTGTCTCTTAACATTAGGCAGAGATTCAACTCCTAAAACTGACATAATTGATAAAAAGTACTACTCCTCTGGCTATAGTTTATATTTTGAAGTGTTTGGTATCAAGATAAAATTATAATAATTAAGTTCACTGCTCCCACTACAATGCTAATGTCACTCATCTTTCTTCTGGGTGTTCAACAACTGAGATTGGAGGTAAAATAGAAAGATAATGATTAAAAGTACAACCACTATTTTGGCCCTATCCATGCAAGATTAATGACTACCTAGTACATAAGGAAACATTTTTTGTGACATCCTACAACTGTGGTGAGTCACATAACCTTTTGAC